>JAQPPZ010001876.1:1800000-1975703 GCA_028583015.1 Wollemia nobilis
ATGGTCTCTTTTGTTCGTTATTTGAAGGATATTTTAGTCTTCTTCTTTTAGTCGCATGGCATGGTTCCATTAGTTTTACAGCTTGTTTTAGTATGATCTAGTGCATCGGTCCCATTTTTTGGGATGGTTAGTATTCCCCATGCATTAAGTGGTTTATGTTATGTCATCTTTGTTAGATTTATTGGCATCATCATCCTTTTTTATTAAATATTTGGTGATGCTTTGTTTGCTTGTTATGCATGGGTTTCATTGTTTTTGGCATCATCATGTCAATGTTATTTTTGGAGATTGTTTTATTGTAGTGCACTTTCACTCATTTGTAGTATAGAGCATTGGTATATAGGTCATATTCGATTTCATTTTTAATCCAAATTCCTTCATTTTTTAGGCTTAAGGAGAGTGCAGAGCTGGTTTTGCTTGGAACCAAGTTTTAATTAGGGAAGTAAGCCTTGTTCTAGCTTTATGTTTCGTGTTGTGTTGATGATTATTCCTAGTGTGGTTCCAAATTAGAGGTGCATGTATCTCCTTTTTGTCTATAATTTAGGATGCATATCTTTGTCACTTGACTCAGAGTGCTTTTATTATACTCTTTTTGGTAACCCATGGTTGTAGTCTTTAAAGGTAGCATGTGTTATGGGAAAGTTATAATTAAATTTTAACTAGTGTATATGTTGCTTGACCTTGGGATTATTTTAGAATAATTTAATGGTGGTTATGTAGAGTTCTAATATTCCTAGTTTCTTATTAATGTTTTTTCTACATTAAATAATCAATAGTTTATCTGGTTAAGTGAAAAGAAAACTATTACTATTTTTAGAGTCTTTATCATGCTAATTTTGCTTGAGTAATATATTGTTATGTTATTTTTAGATTGCAAAAAAAATTCATTATGCTTTTAGATTTATTAGTGAGGCAATATATCCAATAAGATTAGTTCTATTTAGAAATGGAAACATGTATGGAATTTATTCTTTTTAGATAAGAGAGCTTATTGAGAAGGTTACACAGAAGTTACAAAAGAGATGAATGACACTTGAGTAGCTAAGGAATCCATAAATGAGAGAAGTATAAGATTATTTTAATATCTAGGCATGTTATATGCTTGTTTGATGCATGGTTTTATGTGTTATTTTATAGTGCATGTTAGGCTTGCATATGCATTTCAAGAGTTGTCATGATCCCTAAAGTTCTTAACAAATTTTTGGGAAAGGAGCTATCCAAAGGAAGACCTCGAAGGGAAGATGAATCCATGGTCTATTCATATTGTTATATAATAATTTTAATGAATAAAAGAATGATTGAAAATTATTTGTGTTGAAATTATGCAAAGCTTTTGATGAAGAAAAGGATGAACTATAACAATCTTGTTATTGTATTTCAAGACTTGTTCATAGATGAAATATTATATGATGTTATTCTTTTATGTAAGTTCTTGGAATATTGGTTATGTGCAAAATGGAATGATATATTTAATTCATGGATTATGATTATAATTTCTTAATGATGTGTTATTCTTTTCATTAAGGAAATGCTAAATGCTAGTATTATGATTTGAAAGTATTTAGTCTTTAGCAAAGTGTTATGATGCATTTAATTATGTTTTAATATAGCACTTTATTTCCTTTGAGAGAGATGTTCATATTATTTAAATGTTTAGACTCTTGGGTTTGTATGGGGTTTTTGGGCATGAATCTAGAGCCATATTAGAAAACCCTTGAGTCAAGATGTACCCAATCCTAGGAGGAGTTGTGGTGATACAATAAAGGAGATGATGCAATAACTAGGTATTTAATAGAGGAGTTGTGGTGATGCAATAACCAGATAATTATGAATGATACACCTTGAACGGTGAGGCTCGAGTGTCCCAAAGTGGTGAGGCTTTTGGGTAGTCCTAAGTGGTGAGGCTTGGATGTATTCCTAGTGGTGAGGTCTAGGAATCATTCACAAGATAGTATAGTGGTGGCACCTTGAATGGTGAGGCTTGGGTGACCATGCTCATTACCAGGTGAGTGGTAATGGCCTTAGTTAGCCCATGGAGGTGTAGGTAACTAAGCACTAAGGCATTATACTAGAATAATCCTACATAGATAGACTTATGTAGGGTTAGGGAATATGCATCCCCATTTAAGTGTTATGGGCCTTAAAGGATAATCCCTATATCATGGTCAAGTTATCCTATACCGATGAGGGTATAGGAAAAGTGGGGGGACCATTAATGGTATCCTTTCTAAATGGTGAGGTTTAGAAAGGTGAACCCCAAAAGTATAGGATGTTGGCCACTCTTATCCACTTGAGTGTCATCTATAATGACATTAAACTCAAAATATGGTTATGCCTTATAATGCTAAAAAATATTGGGACTTATTTATGAGTTATTCCTTGTGAAATTAAAAAATATCTCTCCCTTGGGTTGAGTTGGTGGGTTGTTATAGTTGGTATCAGAGCCTAGGTCATAGGACTAGAAGCTTCCATGGAGAGAACCTAGGTTGAGCCTTGAATTGATGTGCTACTTTGGGGAGGCTTACTCTTCTAGGGATCTTAAGTTGATTTGGGACAAGGTAGGTATTGCATATCATCTTGACTAATCAGACCAAGGAGTAAAAATCCTAGAAAGTATAATTTCTTATTAGGGATGGCACCTTATAATGAGGCAAGTGTGACCATGATCATTATCAGGTGAGTGATAATGGTATTACAAAATATGGCACCTTGTAGGTAGGAAAGTGTGACCATGATCATTATCAAGTGAGTGATAATGGTCTAAGTTAGTTCATGGGGAGATGAAACTAACTAATATTAGAAAGTACAATTTTGGAGAAATTGTAACTTATCCAACTCCTTTTTATGGATAGGATATGACACCTATTTTGAGAGGAGGATCATCCAAGAAGGTAAGATCAGCTACATAGGAGGAAGTTATAACTCATCCCTAAAATAAGTCTAGAAGAACAATGGACTCCAATAAGAACTATGGAAGAACAATGGACTCCAAAAAGAAAACAATATAAGAAACTAGAAGAACAATGGACTCTAATGAGAGGGTGGAAAACCTTACTTCAATAGTTAAGTTGCTTCAAGAGTAGATGGAGCAACAATAAAAAATGTTGGAAACATTGGTTAATCAGGAGACCAATAACAAGGATTCAGAGGGTAGACAGGAAGAGAATCTTACTAGAGGAATCCATGAGGGTAAATGCTCAGATTGAGGTTGAGCTATCCAAGGACCTTAATAATGTTAAGGTATCTAAATTTAATGGAAGAGAAGGGGGTGATGTAGTAGAATCTTGGTTAAATGAGTTGGAAACTTATTTTTCCATGAAGAATTACTCACCAAAAACCCAAACTATTTGGGCAACCCTTCATATTCAAGATGCAACCTTAGAATGGTGGAACACATTCAAGGTAGGTAGAGGAATCCAAGTAGTGGACCTTAAATGGGATAATTTTGTAAGGGCATTTAAGAAGATATTCCTATCAGATCAATTTTATGTAGAGAAGTTTGAGGAGTTCTCTATACTCCAACAGGCTACATTGACTATGGAGGTATATTATCAAAGATTCATTAAACTCTTGAAATATATTCTTGAGTATGAGATCAATGAACAATTGAAGGTGCATAAGTTCATCTTGGGAGTGGATCCTAAGATTCAAATAATGATTAATTTTCTCAAGCCCAAAACCCTACAAAAAGCATATGATTTGGCTCAAGAAGAAGAGACAAATCAACACACCAAGAAGACCTTCTTCAACTATGGAGTGTTGATAGAAGGAGAGAAATAGGAACTCAAGAAGAGGAAGAGTGTTGGGTTTATAAAATGGGATAAAGAGAAAAATAAGAAAAGTAAAGGGAACCCAAAGTTTAAAAATAAGAACAATGGGAACAAAGGGAATTATAAGAAGAATTTCTAGAAGAAGGATAATTCAAAACCTTAACCTCAAAAGTAGAATGATTTAGCTCAAAAGGAGGATATAGGGGATAAAAGGTAGGAAAGGTCTCAAGTACCTAGGATAGGTTGTTTCATTTGTGGGGGTCCTCATTATGCAAATAAGTGTCCCCAATGGCTAGAGTCAAGTAATAGAGCCAAGGAGCAACCTCATCAAATCTATGTAGCCATAGGAAGTTAGAACCTAGATGGTCAAGCAACTCCCATGTTATTAAATGGTAAGTTGTTCAATAGGAATGTAAAGGTTTTAATTGATTGTGGAGCTATAAATAGTTTTATTTCCACTAGTATTATTAGGGATATGCCAAAAAAACCTAGATTTTTGGCACAAGGGTGGAAAGTTGAGTATGGGTCTAGATAGACTTACTCAGTGGATCAATGCTTGCCTACTACTGAGATCACCTTACCCAATGGATCCACTATTTGGCACTTATATGTAGCACCGCTACATGCCTTTGATATTATCCTAGGGATGGATTGGTTAAAAGCTCATGGAGCCCTAATCAATTTCCAAGAAATATGGATGGACTATACTGATAAGGATAAGAAAATATTAAGGGTTCAAAGTAGGCAAGGGTCTTTTTGACCATATTTATTGTCAACTATGCAACTTAAGAAGGTAATCAAAAGAGGTGGAATGTTGTATGTAGTTAAGATAAATGGCAAGAAAGGTGATAATGGAGATGCAAAAATATTTAAGAAACATCCAATTTTGCATGAATTTAGGGATGTATTTTTGAAATATCTCCTAGGCCTTCCACCTCGACATGAATTTGATTTCACCATTGAATTAATACCTGGAGCTGAACCTATTGCAAGGACACCTTACAGAATGACTCCTATTGAGTTGCAAGAGCTAAAGGTGCAACTCCAAGATTTATTGGAGAAAGGTTTGATTAAACCTAGTGTGTCACCCTAGGGTGCTCCAATATTATTTGTTAAGAAGAAGGATGGTTCCTTAAGATTATGTATTGATTATAGAATGTTGAATAAGGTGACCATCAAGAATAGGTATCCATTGCCAAGGATTGATGATATCTTTGATCAACTAAAGGATGCCACTATATTTTCAAATATTGATTTGAGATCAAGATATCATCAGCTAAGAATTCATGAGGAGGATACTCACAAAATAACCTTTAAGACTAGATATGGACACTATGAGTTCACAGTGTTACCATTTGGGTTGATAAATGTGCCAACGAATTTTATGAATCTGATGAACAATGTGTTCAAGAAATATCTAGATCATTTTGTTTTGATATTTCTAGATGATATCTTGATATATTCCTACACTAGAGAAGAACATGACCAACATTTGAGGTTAGTGTTAGAGGTGTTGAGGAAGAACCAACTTTATGGAAAGTTGTCAAAATGTGAGTTCTATGCCTCACAAGTTCAATATTTGGGGTATATTATATCTATAGAAGGGATTGTTGTAGATCCCAAGAAAATTGAAGCCATATTGAGTTGGCCTGCACCCACTAATGTGTCTGAAGTTAGAAGCTTCATGGGAATAACTGGTTATTATAGGTATTTTGTGAAAGACTATTCAAAAATTGCCTACTCTATTACCAACCTTCAGAGAAAAGGAAAAGAGTTCAAATGGATGGATAAGTGTGAGGTCACCTTTGAAACTCTAAAGAATAAGTTGACTACAACACCAATTCTTAGGATACCAGATCCTTATGGGAATTTTATAGTATGTATAGATGCTTCCTTAGAAGGTTTGGGAGGGGTGTTATCCCAAAATGAAGCTACAGTAGCATATGAATCCAGGAAACTCAAGAAGCATGAGTTGAATTATGCTACACATGACCTAGAGTTAGTAGTGGTTGTGCATGCTCTTAAGGTCTAGAGGCACTATTTGTTGGGAAAACCTTTTGAGCTAAGGATAGATCACCAAAGCCTAAGGTATATCTTTACCCAACCTATGTTGAATGCAAGGCAAAGAAGGTGGATAGAGTTCCTAGCCGAATATGACTTTGGTATAGAGTATATCAAAGGAAAGGAAAACAAGGTTGTTGATGCCTTGAGTAGGAGAAGGCATATAGCAGCATTAACCTAGAGTCATGTAGACTTGATGGATAAAGTCAGGGAAATGTAGTTACAGGATCAGTATTGCATTGAAATCTAGGCTAAAATTGAGAAAAATCCTGAGGAAAATAAGGATTTTAACATAAAATATGGACTTTTATGTTTCAAAGATAGGGTTGTCATACCCAAGACTGGTGATTTAAGGAGAATTATTATGCAAGAGGTGCATAGTTCTCCATATTATACTCATCTAAGAGGTGCAAAGATGAGAGAAAATATGAAAAAGACTTTTTATTGGCCTAGAATGAAATAGGATATTAATAGTTTCATTGCTAGATGTTTGGAATGCCAGAAGGTAAAGGTAGAACATCAACATCCAATAAGAAAATTATACCCACATGATATACCTACTCAGAAGTGGTAGGTTATATCCATGGATTTTATTGTGGGTTTACCTAAGACAAGGTACCAACATGATGCAATACTTGTGGTGGTAGACAAGTTGACTAAAGTTGCACATTTTATACTCGAGGAACATCAAGGATGATGCATCGGTTGTGGCAAATAAGTTTTCCAAGGAAATATTTAGGTTACATGGTTTTCTTGAGGTGATCATATCAGATAGAGATTCTAGATTTACGTCAGAATTTTGGTAGGCTCTTCATCATGCAGTGGGCACTAAATTGAATATCAGTTCTGCTTACCATCCAAAAATAGATGGGAAAATAGAGAGGGTTAACCAAGTTCTAGAAGATATGCTTTGCATGTATTGCATGGATCAAAAGTCTAAGTGGGAAGACTTTTTGCATCTGGTTGAATTTGCATATAATAATGGATACCATGCATCCTTGGGAATGGCTCTGTTTGAGGCCTTGTATGGAAGAAGGTGCAGAACACCTCTATCATGGGATAATCTAGAATATTGGGTGGTGATTGGACCAAACACTATCAGAGAGATGGAGGAGTAGCTCAGAGTGATTCGGTAGAGGCTCAAGGAAGTAGTCGATCGCCAGAAGAGCTATGCTGATCTAAAAATATCACCAAGAGAATTCTCTATGGGAGATAGAGTCTTCTTGAGGGTAAGACCCATGAAAAGTGCCATCAAGTCAACTAAGTTGGATCCTCATTTTGTTGGGCCTTTTGAGATCATTGATAAGATTAGTCCAATAGCCTATAGGCTCACCTTGTTGCCCAACCTATCAAAGATCCATGATACTTTCCACATATCCCTACTTAGGAAGTATGTTGTTGATCCTTCTCATGTTTGGAATGTTTCAAAATTATAGATGGTAGATCCCTCAACCATTGAGGTGCGACTAGTAAGGATTCTAGGGTTTCATTCTAAGATCTTGAGAAAATGAACCCTAGATCAATGTAAGGTCTAGTGGGACCATTATTCTAAAAATTGTGCAACTTGGGAAGATGTTGAGGAAATGAGGAAGCAATTCCCATATTTGTTTGAATAAAATATTTTGTTGTTTTTAAAAAACACAAGGGACTGTGTTTAGTCCTAGGGGGAGTATGTAATGACCCTCCGTGGTAGGACTTACCCTTGATGTTTGATTTATGTATTGATGTGTGGATATTAATGCATAATCTTATTTTGTTCTATCAAGATGAGTTGATAGTTATGCTTTTTAAAGTTGGATTATACTATTTTTAGAATATGGTATTGCTGATGAATTTTGTGGTTGTAGGACCAGGTACTCTCATGGGTGGATTGGTATGGGACAACCACTAGAGTTGAGAGTAAAAAGGGAAATGATGGATGAAATTCTCATCGACAACTCAAGGGTAAAAAATAAACCCTTCATATAGATGCATTGCATATGTGTATGTTTGATTAAAATGCACCATTGGGCAAGGAGGTTGCTATTAAGCAAAAGAGCCATCCTTAGTAGGTGGGTGATAATGTTGCAATTATCATAAAACCTCCTACTTAAGAAAATAACATTGTTTGTGCATATTATTGATTGGCATTTTGATTTACAATCTATCATTGGGATGCATTCATGCATGTGTTTTGATGCATCAAAATTGGTTGTTAAATGGTTTTTCCAAATTTTTTTTAAATAAAAAAACCCCTTGCGGGGCCACCTTGGTCTGAGAGACCACGAACAGGGGGTTCTACACCATCAAAGTCACCTGGGAGTCGCACCTGACCCTGCCCGCACCAACATTATCAATTGGATTTTGGGCACCCAATTTAGATTTTTGGTAGGATGGAGATTCAAACCTAGGACCTCCCTTGGAGGATTACCCTCTCCTCTCCAACTCACCTACAACACCTAGGTATGGTTCTTTCAAGTTAGGTAGTATTAATTAATACTTAAAAATAATATCAATGTTAATGGTTAATATTAATATTCAATATTAATTAAATCAATTGTAGGAGGTGAGTAATTGATTTAAGTTTAGTATTAGTAGATAACATTAGCATTATAAAGGAAAAATAATTAATGAGATGGTGTTTTAATTATTAAAGTTAGACCATTGGGTATTAATGAAGTAAGGTAAGCTTTAATAAAAGGTAAAATTCATTAATAAATAAAGACTATAGTTGGGAGTTGGAAATTTTCTTATAAAGTAGATTTGGAATATTACTTTTGTGCATGATGGAATGGCATGCATGGAAGAAATCATTTCCTCTTAGATATTTCTTCTTTTTTTGGTTCTCTGAGATATTATATGTGGGGAATTTTTCCAAGATAGGGGCTAGTGGAAGAAGATATGAAACAAAAGTTTGAGGAGGAAAATAATAAAGGGATTAGCTTGTGTAGAGGTATTTTTCCTCTTGGTTTATCTTTGTTGAATGGATGTTGCTTTCTATATGCTTTGTTGTTATGTGTTTACTGCTTAAGTGTTCGTAGTTGCTTGTATTTGTGATTGTTTTTGTTTTGGAGATCATTGGGTATATCATTCTCTGAAAAATCCTTGGATTATGGCTTGTTATTTTAAGCAATCAAGCCTATGGATTATCAATGAGTCTTAGTTTATTGTTATTTTGCATGGTCTCTTGTGTTTGTTGTTTGAAGGATCTTTGGTCTTCTTGTTTTTAGTTGTTTGGCGTGCTTCCATCAATTTTACAGCTTGTTTTAGTGTGATCCAATGTTTGTATCCCGTTTTTTGGGATGGTTAGTAGTTTCCATGCATTAAGTGGTTTATGTTATGTTTTCTATTGATTGACATCATCATCCATTTTTCTTAGATGTTCGATGTTTTTTTATCCACTTTTTATGCATGGGTTTTCTTATTTTTGGCATCATCACATCAATATTGTTTCTAGATGATATTTCATTGTAGTGCACTTTCACTTGGTTGTAGTGTAGTGCCTTAGTCTATAGGTCATATTTGGCTTCATTTTTAATCTAGCTTCCTTCATTTCCTAGGCTTAATAAGAGCACAAAGTTGGTTTTACTTTGAAATAAGTTTTAATCAGGGAAGTAAACCTTGTTCTAGTTTTATGTTTTGTGTTGTGTTAATGCTTATTCCTAGTGTGGTTCCAAAGTAGAGGTGCAAGTGTCTCCTTGTTGTCTAACTTTTAGGATGCATAGCTTTGTCACCTATCTCAGAGTGCTTTTATTATGCTCTTTTTGGTAACCTATGATTGTGGTCTTTAAATGTAGCATATGTGTTATGCAAAATCTATAATTTAATTTTAATTAGTGCATATGTTACTTGGCATTGGGATTATTTTAGAATAATTTAAGGGTGGTTATGTAGTTTTTTAATATTCTTGGTTGCTTATTAATGCTTTTTTTCACATTAAATAATCAATAGTTTATTTGGTTAAGTGAAAAGAAAACTATTACTATTTTTAGAGTCTTTATCATGCTAATGTTGATTGAGTAATATATTTTTATTAGTCAATTTTAGATTGTGGAAAACGCTCATTATGATTTTGGATTTATTATTGAGGCAATATATCCAATAAGATTGGTTCTTTTTAGGAATGGAAACATGTATGGAATTTATTCTTTTTAGATAAGAGATCTTATTGAGAAGGTTACACCAAAGTTCCTAAAGAGATGGATGAGGCTTGAGTAGCTAAGGAATCCATAAATGAGAGAAGTATAGGATTCTCTCTATATCTAGGTATGTTATTTGCTTTTTTGATGCATGGTTGCATGTGTTATTGCATAGTGCATGTTAGGCTTGCATATGCATTTCAAGAGTTGTCTTGATCCCTAAACTTCTAAACAAATTTGTGGAAAAGGAGCTATCTAGAGGAAGACCTCAAAAGGAAGATGAATCCATGGTCTATTCATATTGTTATATAATAATGTCAATGAATAAGAGAATTATTGGAAAGTATTTGTATTGAATTTATGCAAAGCTTTTGATTAAGAAAATGATGAATTGTAATAATCTTATTATTATATTTCAATACTTGTTCATAGATGAAATATTATATGATGTTATTCTTTTATGTAAGTTCTTGGAATATTGATTATGTGCAAAATGGAAGAATATATTTAATTCATGGATTGTGATTATAATTCCTTGATGATGTGTTATTATTTTATTAAGGAAATGTTAAATGCTAGTATTATGATTTGAAATTAGCTAGTCTTTAGCAAAGTGTTATGATGCATTTGATTATGCTTTTAATATAACACTTTATTTCCTTTAAGAGATATGTTCATATGGGTTTAAATGGGGATTTTTGGGCATAAATCTAGAGCCATATAAGAAAAATCCATAATTCAAGATGTATCCAAGCTTGGGAGGAGTTGCGGTGATGCATTAACTAGGTATTGTGAATCTAGGAGGAGTTGTGGTGATGCAAAGAATAAGATATTTGTGAATGATACACAATGAACAATGAGGCTCAGGTGTTTCCAAAGTGGTGAGGCTTATGGGTAGTCCTTATAGGTGAGGCTTGGATGTATTCCTAGAAGTGATATCTAGGAATATAAATGGTGTATTGATCCACCAAATAATTCACAAGATAGTATAGTGGTGGCACCTTGAATGATGAGGATCGAGTGACCATGCTCATTACCAGGTGAGTGGTAATGTCTAGTTAACCCATGAAGGTGTAGGTAACTAAGCACTAAGATATTATTTCAAAATAATTCTACACAATAATTATGTAGGGTTAGGGAATAGGCCTCCCCCTTTATGTGTTATGGGTCGTAAAAGATAATACCTATGTCATGGTCAAGTTGTCCTATGCCGATGAGGATATAGGAAAAGTGGGAGGACCACTATGGTATCCTTTATAAATGGTGAGGTTTAGAAAGGTGAGCCCCAAAAGTACAAGAAGTTAGCCACTTCTATCCACTTAAGTGTCATTTGGAGTGACATTGAACTCAAAATATGGTTATGCCTTACAAATACAGAGAAATATTGGGACTTCTTTGTGAGTTATTCCTTGTGGAATTTAAAAAAAAAGTCAAATTGGTAGGTCATTATGCTCTTGCATATCAACCTCAACTACTATCTAAAAGTTCACTTCCATGTATTGTTGGACTCTTATGTATTGGCTCTACTCTCATATATTGATTTGTATATCAAGAGAATTTAGGTATAAAGCGACCTTTTGGTATATAGGGAAGCATTTGAGGTATATTGGTCAGATTGGGTATATAGAGGTAAGTTGATATAAGGTGGTACAATAACTTCTTCTCAACATTCTTCAAAATAATTAAAATATTAACTAATAATATTTTCTCACTAACCCCTAAAACCATGTCTAAGAGATGCTACCTAACTCATAGTGTGGCTCGACAAATGGCTAGTTACTTGACTCTCTAGAAAGGACTAGGATGAACACCTTATCTATGAAAATCAATTTTTATCAAGAAGAGGAGGCCTCATATCCTTGAGGTTCCTTAATCCCAACCTAATTAGAGGATGAAAAGTTATCTTTTTTATTCACAACCCATATGACCCACACCCTAAAAATCATAATAAAACTAATGGATCCTTCAAAAAGATGCTAGTGAAGCCCAAGAAGACCCTCTAGGGGATGATTCATTATTGGATCACCCTCAATAATCAAATTCTATCACCTTGAAAGTAAATCATATGGACTAATATTTTGCATCCATTAATGTTACCATGTCAACAAATCTCAATGCATCAAAGGCTAATGTTGTTGACCCCATTATATCATCTAGCACAACATCAATGGCTAGTAGAAAATAATTTCATCCCCAACTACCATTGGTACAACACTTAAATGTACCTACCCTTGAAGAGTTGTTACAGTGTATCTTTATTTGTCCTACATCTCAATAGGTAGGAACAAGCTAAAATCCTAATCCAACTATCTTGTCTAATATTTATATCAAGACTTCAAATCATAACCATAATATTGGTCCATCATATGTCACATTTAACAATAATACTAAACCTAACATTTATCCTAATCATATAAATTTTGGATTATATCTAATACAAAACCCTAATATGCCAATATCTCATCTCCATCCCATTAATCAAGAAAAATATTTGATTTTAGGGATTTTGAAAACTAATATTTCAATGTTGATTCTGGCATCATATTACCATATATCCCAACCTCCACCACCTTAAATATTCTATCAAATGTCTTCTATTTTAAAACTAATACTTTAGAAATCATTACAACATATGCTTTTCATCCAATCATCATAGTACAACCCAATGTTTCCTAATCTTCAAGCACTAACCACCTAATTAGATATGGTTATTATCCAAGGGTCATCCTTAGTTCAAAATTATTCCTATGATGACCTGTGTAAGTAGCCCTCAGATTATTTGGTAGAAAATCACCTTTTTTCTCTAAAAATTTAAAATCCTTAATGTATAAGGGGAAAGATAATCCCATTAACCATATTAGGTTGTTTAGAACCACCTACAATGACATCACTTATGATGAAATGCTACTTCTAAAAAATTTCATTAGCATCTAAGTGTTCCAACCTTGGAATGGTATTACCAAGTACCAATAAATTCTTTAAAGAGCTTAATAGGTCACAATTAGTGACCTATACCAAATCAAATAATTAATGAATGAGATTATAACAATTTTTTTAGGAAAATGGTGAGCTCTAGTAGGGATATTACACTATGTTCCCCCTCCAAGGGACCTAATTGACATCTACATATCCAACCTACATGAGCAATTAACCTTCTATCTAGAAAGGGCTAACGTGTCTTTATTTGAATATGCTATTGACATGGTTAAGATATTAAAAACTACTCTCATTGAACAAGGACAAATAAAAATGAAAGCCAATAAAGAGGAAAACAAGTCTTCCTCTTCAAACCTAAAGGGACAGTATAAGAACATATACGTTGTTGATTATGGGCTTACATATTCTCATAAATAAAATAATGTTAATACTATTGAAAATATTTAAAATATTATTTTAGGGAAGTCTAACCAAAAAAATCTAATAGGTGGTACACAAAATTAGGTGAACCTCTTTCTACTATCCTATATTATCTTCTTAGATCCAAGATAGTAGAACTCCCAAGGAAAAAATCTTCTTAGTTTAATCCAAATGAGCAATGTGCATTCCATAGAGTTAATAGTAATTTGATCAATAGGTAAAGAATGCAGTCCAAGACCTTAATGATAATGATAAAATTATTGTCAATAACTCTAAATACTAATCTTCATCAAGTTAAGTCTTTACTACTTCCAATGTTTGCTACCTAACCATCATAATAAAAAATAAAGTACAACAAAAAATACCAATTACCAAAGTGTACCACCTCCTAATTAGGGGATTGTTGGTACTCTTAACCAATCTCATTGTGTTAATCATATATCCTATATTTGTGTTGTCATAAGGTAATAATGCATGAATTTTCGATTAGAACAACCATCAACTAGTCATACATCAAGACCACCTTTGATCCTTTGATAAAAAAATTTCTCCACCTGAATTACCTTGTTTGGTTATTCAAACCCAATCACAAACTAAGACCAAAGTTTTTCTACTTTCTTTGGCCACTTGATAACACCCCTATAAATATTTATATCTTTGAACTTCTCAAGTCTTATCTACTACATAAATATGTCCTCATCAAGGTTTTGAGTGAACAAATAGTCCCTCAAAATATAAACCCTAATAAAATTTCTTCTATAGTTGGATCAATCAGGATTAATCATACAAATATATTCTTTAATAAGGATAATATATATCAATTCTCTTTGACTAGATCCATCTCTACACATTATGTGTCAATCGATGATAAATTTGATAAAAAAATTAGTTGAAAATGGTTCTAGATTAAATGTGTGTGGCTTGAAGTTTATCAATCATTTTAGTCTAACTAAATAATATTTGGAGGAATCCAATCTTGTGATTTGGTATTTTGATAATGGGGAACTCAAAGCTAGCAAAACAATAGTCTTACCCCTTAAATTTGATCCCTAAACTCTCAACACCCTCTCCTATGTAAGGACTTGAATTCATAAAATGTGATTCATCCAATCAACTTTACATCAATCCCTTAAATATAAATGCAAGGGCAAGACTTATATCATTCCTTTTTATCTTAAACCTTTCAAATATTATAAGGTAATCAAGGCCAAAAATCAAAAGGCTAGTTTATGTCCTTCTTAAAACCCATTTATTGAGTCTTCATGTTCTCATTCTCTCATTATTAACACTTGAGATCACTTCATTTAAATGATAAACCTAGATTATAGTTAATATAAATTGGTAATAAATCAATTACCATTAACAATAACCCAAATTCAAATATTAATCTAGCTTTCTTAGACGTAGTCAAACTTCCTCCCTCTCCACTAACTTTTGGATTGAACTTCTAGTTCTAGTTATAAGGGGGAAATAGTATATATAGGGAATTTCTCCTTCATTTTTGTTAGAACTAGCAATAATGAAAACATCAATAGTAGCAAATCTTAACTAGATTAACAACCATATGCTTCATGCTTCCTATCAAATGAGTATCATATTCCAAAGCAAATGCTAGCTAATGTTGGATACCAAGAAAAGAACTAGGTTTATATGAGCAAGGTATTAAATAACCCTTACAACTATATCCTATCTAGGACACTATGGGATAGGTTATATCCCCAACCATAATGAGCCTTATCCCACTTTAGTTTTAGATGATGGAGGGGAGCTTGATCATAATGATCATAGTGACTCAATGTATTTAGAAAGTACCACTTTTTTAAATTGTATGGACTATAATGATGATGATGATGATTGTGGATCATCACATCTAATATACCCTAGCTTCTCTTAGTTTACCCAATACATTAGAGTGAATTTCCTAACCCTAGACTATACTGAGTCGATCATTGATGAAATTTTTTATAATTTAGAGGACATAGAGTATGCTCCTCTCCAAGCTATCTAGTTAAATAACCTTGACCAAAATTAGTTTTACTATGGAGGATATTTTTCCCAAATTACAAACATAGCAATGTCACAAAATCTAGATAATGATCAACCATTCATAGATTCCACTAACTTAGAAAATCATGTATTTGTTCTAAATCCTCCTTAATTAGAAGAGTAATCTCATATATTAATTCAGAAAATAATAGATGTCAATATTAGGACATCAGATGATCCCAAGATCCTCATGTTAGAAAAAATCTTGACCATGGAAAAACGTGATGAACACACAAAGTTGCTAAAGTAAATAAATGATATCTTTTCTTGGTCCTATGCCAATATTCCTAGTCTAGACCTTCCTTATTTTTCTATCATCTAGTAGTCACTCCTAATGCTAAACTAATACAAAAAAAAATGCAAAAAATATATCCTAAGGTATCCCTTTTGTTCAAATAGAAACTTCAATAGCTCCTTAATGTATATTTTATCAAATCCATAAACTATTTTGTTAGCTTTTGAAGCTTTAAACTTAAAGGAAATGCAACCACAAGTATGGAAATAAGCATGCAATGTTATAACTATGATAATGGGTAACTAATATGCATGAAAATATGATAGAAAACTTGATACAATGCTCAAGAAATGCTCATATAAGAAAGCTCACGAAAATATGCAATGCTCATCAATGGAGGTCACTACCTCTCCATTTTGCAAAAATGGATCTACATTGTATCTACTACTACTCAACCTATGCACTCCAAAATCCTCTCTCACTTCTACTCTATGAAGGCCTATTTATAATGAGATGCAACTCTTTGCCTTCAATATTCCTATGACACCTCACTACTCTATTCTAAGGACTCATGTACATGTGGACTACATGCACATTTACATCATTGCACATTCTAACACTTGTGCATTTATTACATTGCTTTAATAAAGTACTTAAGTCCTAATAAACTCCTAATATAAATATGTACCCATGATGGTACATTAGTAAGGAACCAAATAATGTAATATATTCCAACACCCCCTTGTATTACATTATTTGGGTATTGAAGACTTTAGTCTTCAATATAGGTCTTTGTCCTTTGAGTGTTCTTCAGTTAGATAAGGTTCTTATTCTTCTTCTTCTACTACTTTTATCTTCATGTTGTCTCTTCTTGTCTTTTTCATTCCACTACTTCTTGTTGTTTCAAGGTATTTGGAAGAGTCTTTGACCTTGTAGTCTTTTA
Organism: Wollemia nobilis; assembly: GCA_028583015.1. Lineage (NCBI taxonomy): Eukaryota > Viridiplantae > Streptophyta > Pinopsida > Araucariales > Araucariaceae > Wollemia > Wollemia nobilis. The sequence goes on from JAQPPZ010001876.1 coordinate 1,816,531, forward strand.
GGTGTCTTTGATGAACTATTGATCTCATAATTTGGCAAGCCATAAGTGGATCAACACTGCTTCCTTTTCTGTTCCTTGGTTTTTTGTATGGTTTGTTTCCTTGATCTTCAAAAATGTCGAGCTTGAACTCATTGTTAGTGAATGCTTTTGAAACAAGAATTTGGAAGAAATAATCTAATCTAAATATTAGTCTTTCCTCAAATATTTTATAGTACTTGTCTTTGTAGTAACAGGAGTAAGATGAATGAGATTTCTCTCCATAATATTTACATGGGTGGAAACTCCAGCAATTTATCTTCTCATGCCCAAATTTGCTGCAATAGGTACATAGCAAAGGTATCCTAGCTTCTCTATTATCTCTTTTAGGAATATCATGTTTGTATATTTCTTTGATGAAATAATTAAACCATGTGTGTACAATTGAAGCTATGCCATCAATATTCTTTTCTACCTTTTCAATATCTTCATTAGTGTAGTTATCATCAAATCCCTTTATTATTTCACCAGAATATGCTCTTGAAGAATCTACTTTCACCAAACTATTAGTTTGTGAGTTTTTATAAATATTTTAAATTCCATTGATTCTTCTCTTCCATTTTCATCTTCCTTATTATCCAATGAATTCTCTAAATTATCAATCATTGAATCAAGTGTATTTCTAAGCCATATTGGTATTTTCCTTGCTCCTTTTCTAATTGTATTATCTAGTGAGTTCTTTGGAGTAGACATTCTTATAGCTCCCTAGTTTATATATTGAGAATAGTTTTTTAATAGAATCTTTGAGGTAGTCTACCTTATGATTCCCTAGTAAAATAATTAGTACTCTTCTTCAATTTGTAGAATCAATCTTGAAAATACTTTTCCAATTCTTGTAAAAATATCCTTTTGAGTTACAAGTATTTGAGTAAATAATGAACTTGATAGTATGCTAAGCTTTCTAGACTTGCTTTAGGTTGAATTCCTTTTGTCTCCCTAGTAATGTGATGAAAAGTTTAATATAATGTTCAACTTCTCTAAAACAATTGTTTTATCTCTCCTTGTAGAAAGCTTAATGATGCAATTTTCAAAAGAAAGAATACAATATCTTTAAGATAGTTAAGTTGGATTTTCTATGTCTCTTTAATTTGAATATGAGACTAAATCAAATTTTCCAACTAAAACTTGACTTCTTTCTAACCTTGTAGTTTCTAAATTTCTTATGAATTCAATTTGTAGTAGGATTCCTTATATCTCCCTAGTTAGAAATTTAGAATAAATATGTATTTGCAAATTAAGTTTCACTAACATTATATCTCCTTGTTAAATATTTGCAAATAGTTGAAGCAATAATAATAAAGATTTTAATGCTTCTATTTTCTACTTCCTTCTCAAGATAATCAAAATGCTTTCTAGAGATTAACACCTTATTACTCCTATCATTCAATATCTCTAGACTAAGTTGAGTTTCAACCTTAATAAACTTGCAATATAATTCTTACCTTAACTTCAAACTTGCAAGCTCTCTATAATCAGTTCGATCTCCTACGACTTAGTGATAGTTGACTTCTTGTCAACTCCAAGATGTTGCATAAGTCTTTCACTTCCTTTTTCACCGATATGTGTGCTTCCTCCAACATCAATATTCAGGCCTATGTGCATCTAATCACCTCAGTGAATGTGCTCTCCTTCAATATTGATATCTTGACCTTCACACTTCTATTCAAGGTGGCAACTAAGCTCTTCTTCAACGTCGTTTCACTTGGTCTTCGAACTTCTATCTCTCATGGCGGATGTACTCTTATACAACGTCAATTGGCTTGGTTTGCAAGCTTCTAGATTCTATTGTACATACTGGTCTAAGTAATTCTATTTAGCCGACAAGTTACTTGGTCATACTTCCTTTATCTTTGCATCACTTTCACTTCTTTAATGCACCTTAAGATCTCCTATGTGTACCTTGAACTCGTGATTCTTCTCTCTAAGTTTACTTCACCTAATATGCACTATATAAGCGCTTCCTATTACAAATGCCTTCTCTGTGCTATAACGTAGTGAAAGAGGAATAGTGCCAAGTGGCACTTGCATTTTCTACCTTCTTTAATGAGATTCTACTACAACCTCCTTCAACGCCTATGACAAGTGGTGTTAGAGAATTTAACTATTTCCTTCAATCCTATAATCAATGTTCCTTATGAGCATTATACAACTGATATTATCACTTGAGTGTGCCCTTCTCTGTATGTTTGTATTACCTTCTATGTCATGGTACTTCACTTATTGCTTGCATGAAATACTTTCTTCCATGTGGTGTGATTCCTTCACCACTTTTCCCTAACTCTCTTGGGCTCTACAAATGCTCTTGCCTTGCTATCTTAACGCTTGTTCACTACAAGTTTTAATAGCAGTCTAGCGCTTCAATTGATTGACATTCTCCTAACACTTCTATTGGAGAGAAATGATGGTTATTCTCTCAACACTTCTCTAGCTAATATGATTATTCTTCCAACACTCCTAAAGAGTACTAACCCGATGTATGATATCCTTCCAAAAATCCTAAAGGGTGCCAACCAGATGTATGCGGTGGCTCCAACGATGGGTAACTCCTCCTTGTCTTGATGGTGCAACTGACTGATTTTACCTTTCCACCTGTAATAATTTTGATGTTGTATACCTAAGCTAAATGGGATGCTTACTTTGGTGCAAGTTGTGTGGGTAGAACTATGGTTAAACTTGGTGCCAACGTAGTTTCTTATAGTGTAAGTTTGTGGATAGAATACTATGATGCCTTCTTAGCTATTATGTGTTTTTTGATAGCGATGCTTGGAGGTGGATTTGTTGTGATCCCTATGATGCCTTCACCAAAGGCTTCCAACTATCAAGTGTACTCTCCTTTACCTTCACCAAAGGCTATTTTGATGCTAGACATCCTTAGTATAGCTAATAGCTTCTCCTACCTTTTGCTCAATGATCCTACGATGGATACGTATTATTAGAAGTCTAAAAACTAATATCTTACTTCACCTTTTTGTAAATGACTTCTCTTCTTGATTTTCTTGGAAAATATGCAAGTAGATGATGTCCGAGATATCTCCCTTTTCCTTGGAGATACTTCACTTTTAGAGCTCTATTGAGTGGCTCTAAAGAGATGTTATGCAAACGTAGACTATGATGGTATACATGTTTGCCCCCTATGCTCTTAAACCGACTCTTGACTTCACAAAATGTTGGCTACAACTTCCTTTGCAAGCTGAGATAAAACTGAAGTCAATATTACCTTCAAACCCTTGGCAATACTTCTCTTTCTTGGTTACTTTCACACTTACTAATCCAAGTTTTTCAATAATATTTTGCACTATAGTATATGCAAAATTATTGAGTCTTATTTTGCTTAGAATGGTCAATAGAATGTTGATATGTTTCTTTTTCTCGAAATATATCTAACTTCTATTTTTTTGTGCAGGTTTGAACCTTGAAGACAATAACTTCTGCACTACCTTGAAGACTTTGAATGAACACTATTTATGCAACCTTTAAACCTTGAAACTGGTGCTTAATAAACTTAATAAGAAACCAAATATAAAAGTTCAACTAATGAACCTTTTGCACCTTTGTTGCATACCTTTTCACCTCTGTAGATGATGATGATGATGGTGATTTGAATCACCTAAATTGCTACCTTTTGTAGATGATATTGCAACTCTTCTAGGCTGTCCAAAAATAGCTCTTTGGCTCACCTTTTTGCAGCTTTAACACTCCACTAATATGCTGCCCAAAACTGTGATTTGGTGGCTTTAATTCTCCTTCAGAATGCACTTCTAAAATCTGAACCTTAGCAGCTACTAATGCTGCCCAAATTGTTGCTTTCTTGCTATCCTCAAATCTGAAAAATTTTAGATTGTAAAGCAGTCAAAACCTTCACTAAAACGTTATCCTTGAATCTCAAAAATTTGGTAGGAAACTCCTCCAAATTGTAGCTAAGATATTCACTCAAGAACCCTTCAATGATAGTCCCCAAATCTCTCAGATTTGGTGGTTTCTCTATCTCCTTTCTCCTTGTCAAATTCTGACTTCAATATTGGCCTATCTAATGGCCTTCTTCTCAATATTCTAACTGTCTTGAGGTCTTTCACTATTCTTCTCTAAAATTTGGAAATCTTCTTGCCAAATCCTTCTCTCTTGGCTTGTTCTCCTTGGTAGTAAATTTCTCCAATGAGTTCTTCTAGGAACTCTTCCAATGAGGCTCTCCAAGCCTTCCCTTGTTTTCCTTGAGACCTCTTCTAGGGCCTTCAATCTTGCAGTTTCTCAAAACTTCTATGAGACCTTCCTTGATCTCTTCAATATTCAACTATGGAAGTTTTACAATGAGATCTCCTCCTTGGATCTCCTAAATCTACTGCTACTAAAATCTGCAATAGGACTTTTGTTAGTCCTTCTCTATCCTCAATCTTCCAAATATGGAAGTTCTTCAATAGGACCTTCTATGGGTCTCTCCTTCAATGTGAAGTTTTCAATATTCAATGGAGATCACCAATCTCCAATCTTCACTAGGACTCTTCTCCTTGAGTCTCTTCTTCCTTCAATGGGGTCTTCTTTCTAGGACCTCCTCCTTGATTTGTAGTCTTCAATGTGGCTTCCTTGGCCACTAGATCTCTTCTCAATCTCCAACTTGGAGTCTTCAATCTACAATTATTTTAATGGGACCTTTCTCCTTAGGCCTCCAAATCTTCAATCTCTACTTTTCTACAACAAAGAACTAATCCTTGCATGAGGAAAGCACATAGACTTTCAGGAAACAAAGGTGAAATTCTTCTCTATCTATTGTAGGAAGTTTCTCAACTTCTGGGAGTTAATTTTCTGCAACAAAATATTAGAAATAGAAATTTTTGTAAATCTATAGAAAACAATCTTCACTAGTTGGATTGCCAATCTAGTGGATTCAATGTTGAGTTCTAGTCTTCACAAGTTTTTCTGCAACTCTATGGAAAAACTCTAGCCAATAGTAAATTTTAGAAATCTGAAAATGAGATTTACAATCTCCTCTCAATATCTCTTGTGGCTCTCTCTATTTCCTATTGATCTACCGTGTGCTCTGATACCACTGTTAGCTTTTGAAGCTTTAAACTTAAAGGAAATGCAACCACAAGTATGGAAATAAGCATGCAATATTATAACTATGATAATGGCTAACTAATATGCATGAAAATATGATAGAAAACTTGATACAATGCTCAAGAAATGCTCATATATGAAAGCTCACGAAAATATACAATGCTCATTCAATGGAGGTCACTACCTCTCCATTTTGCAAAAATGGATCTACATTGTATCTACTACTACTCAACCTATGCACTCCAAAATCCTCTCTCACTTCTACTCTATGAAGGCCTATTTATAATGAGATGCAACTCTTTGCCTTCAATATTCCTATGACACCTCACTATTCTATTCTAAGGACTCATGTACATGTGGACTACATGCACATTTACATCATTGCACATTCTAACACTTGTGCATTTATTACATTGCTTTAATAAAGTACTTAAGTCCTAATAAACTCCTAATCTAAATATGTACCCATGATGGTACATTAGTAAGGAACCAAATAATGTAATATATTCCAACATATTCAAGCTAGATCTCTAACATTGTCCCTATTGTGAAGAAAACAATAAATGTTACTCTGTACCAACTAGTGGTACATGAACAAAAAATGTCCTAAAAATTACTTTTATCTTCCCAACATTGACAAAATTGTCCATTTCATAGCAAGGTGTGGAAATTTTTCCTTAATGGATGGGTTATTAATATAAAATCATATCAAAATAGCCTCTAAGGATCATTCCAAAATAGCTTTTACCACCCCTTAGTGAAGCTTCTACTATCAAGTCATACCTTTTGGTTTGAATAATACCTAGTTGTAGTGTTTTCATCCTAAAATATTAGATATTATATGCTTAGTCATAGCACCTGTAGCAAAATAATTGACACCAAAACAAATACACACAAATGAACACTTGCAATAAAAGTAATGTCTCTTTTGTATTAAAACAGGGGAGCCTGAATCTCCCAATGTTACAATGCTTTTTGAATTACCCCAAGTGTGTTGGGGGTAATGTTACAATGATATGTGATACAAGTGTCCAAATGACAATGTTGGGCTCTCCAAGCAAATCAACTGGTGTCCTTCATTCTTTTGCTACAGCTTCAAAGGGGTGAGTGGGCTTCTAGTATCCAATGAGGGGACCACTCCAGCTTCAGCAACTCTCCAAGATACCTATTTCCTACACACACAAAAACCAGACAAAAGTTAGTAGCACCTATTGATCAAGATATAAGATATGGCTACAAACCCTAGTTGAAGAAACATGCAATGCAAAAAATAGAGAAACATAAACTAAATGCCTTGCTAAAATAAAAACTTACTGATCGTGTTCGTGGTGTTTTTCTGACTCTGAGAAACCACGGATGGACGGTGTGGGCTGGTAAACCATAGCTAGTGGGAAACCATGCAAGGGTGGTTTTGACTATGTAACCGTGGATAGGTGATTTTGACTGAGTGGCAGAATGCTCCAAAAGATGGCTCTGAGCTTCAGATCTCGGGTTTCCTTAGGATGCGTGTGAACTCCTAGTGCTATTTTGGTAGCCTGATGGTATGTATTCTTAGCCTCCTTTGTTTGATGGGGTGAAGGTGCCTTTATAGGCCCCTTAGGGTTTTGGAGGGAAATGGGAGGTGGCAAGCCAGGATTGCCAAGTGGCAATCCAGGGCTACCAAATGGAGGGGGCAGTTAGAGTGAGTCACCCAGGGTGTCTCACTTAACTGGGGTGATGTGGCTGCAAGTGGAGTGAGGTGTAAGGGTTGTCCCATGTGAAGGGACAAAGGGGACAAGGGTGTGTGAGATGTGGCAAGGGATGTTGGTGAGGTGGCTAGGACACATGTCTAGTGGGTAGGCAGGGTATCCTAGGCTGATTTTCTAGATTTAATAAATCTGGAAAATAGGATAATGTGCAGGATTTTATACACCTAAGTCTAAACTTAGGTATATAATTTTATTATGCAAGATTTGATGTGGGGTGCCAAATGTGATTTTGTGGATGCCTAGGTTTTGGTGTCTACAGATGCCCCTTTTTGTACCGCATTGTGTGAAACACGATGCGGTGCAAAAACCAATGACACCTATCTTTATTGGATGAATGGACTCAAATCTTCTCGATGCACAAGAATGAATGATTTTTGAAAATTTTGATGACATTTTGATTTGTTTGCTTACCCCCTCAATTGGCGAATGGGTAAAGGATGAAACCCATGAGCCAATTGACCAAATGTGGATGATGAAAGGAGGTGGATGATTGCATGATGTGAATTGTGTATGCAAATGTATGACATTTTGATCAACTTGATGCCCCAAGTTTGGGATTGTTTGTGTTGTTGCGAATTTACCTTTGGTTTCGATGATGCGCAAAATGTTGTGGTAAAACCATCAACCACGTTTGTGAGTTCTAGGTCCCTACTACTGTTAGTTGCTCCTATGTGTTAGGAACCAATGCACTAGGAATTCGATACTCGAGTGATTTTTGATTATTACCAAATTGTGATTTGATTGTTTTCTGCTTTTGTACCCAACGAAAAGGGCTTAAGGATAACCTTGTGCAAATTTGATTGAACACAACCAAGCTCAAAGATTGAGGGACCTAGCTGATTTAATGCCATAGTGATTTGATTGTTTGGATAAGTGTCCTTATGGTGAGCTACCCATCCGACTGGATTGCATGGATTGCTAGTCACTGCAACCACTAGGTGTATAGGGTAATTCACTAAATACGAGGTTCACTAAATGATGTGATGATGATGATGTATGATGTTTATGTGTGAAAATGGATGATGTTTTGTGATATGATGATTTTTGTTGTTTATGAGGTTTTTTTTTACTTAACCATGGATGCGCAATTTTACCTCCTCATAACCGTGCATCTACGATTAGCTCCACCAACCATAGTGCATGTTTTACATGCTCTACAAAATATGAGCATATGATTTCTACCTACAAAATAACTATAAATAGGGGAGCTATGTTTTTGATTTTCATTATTATGGTTTTATTTGTCTAGCATTTTGAGAAGTGAGAGTGAGGATGGATGTTGGTGAGACGAGTGGAGTAGGTGCGGGTGGTGGAGGCTCAGATGGAGCAAAAGTCGGAGTCCACTATGCCAAGGTAGGTGGCCTAAACTCTTAGTTTAGGTTTATTTTGTTTTTGTTTTTTATTGTTTTTTTTTTTTTTCAACCACTAAGAGGGGTGGTAAATTTTTTTTTTTTTTTTTAAATGCTAATTTTTTTTATTTTTTGTTTTAAAATTATTTTTAAATGCACTAATGTGAACTTTGTTTGTGCTTTTAGGTGAAATTTATTACTGCTCGACATCGATGGCCCTGCACTATATCCAAGGTGAAAAGCCTCACAGATGATGATTGGAAGCTATTGGAGACTATGGGGTTGGTGGTTGTGGATGAGTGGAGACTATCCGGTGGATGAGGAGTTATTGTCTACATTAGTGGAGAGATGGGACCCTGATAGGGGTTCTTTTCAACTTTCGATAGGGGAGCTGACTATCACCCTGGAGGATGTATACCACATCTTCCATATTCCTATCGAGGGTTCACCAGTCAGGGTGGGCCACGACAAGGAGGAGGTACTGAGGCCTATCTATGGAGATGATTGGGATGTGGATTGTAGCAAGGGTGGGATCCCATATCTTTAGCTATATAAGGATGAGAAGTTGGGTGCACTACAAATTTTATGATGTACATAGTAGGCAACATGTTGTTGCCTAACAGTATGGGCTCGAGGTTCCCTTGGAACCAGGTGGTACTTATTTTGCACTTGGTAGCTGAGCCTTAGGTTTATGCATGGGCTCCCGCTCTTCTATGTTAGTTGTATATGGAGATTTATGAGGTGAAGAGATAGGAGCAAAAGGGGCTCAGATGTAGCTTGGTGCTTCAGATATGGGTATGGGAGCACATTAGAGTTGGTCATCCAGAGGGTCTACCTTATGAGTGGGATCACTCACTTCCTTGTGCTCTCCATTGGTGGACCAATGAGGAGACTTATCCTACTCATCATATTTATAGTGTTGAGTACCGAGATAGTCTGAGTGGTTTGACTAGTAGTGATATATATTGGTGACCTTGGAGAGGTCTAACTTGGGATGATGATGCAACACAACTTTAATGGATGAGGTGAGGTAGGTGGGTGGTTGGGAGCCATGGGTGAGAGATGGAGTTCATCTAGTTCTCATAGGTGATGAGGTAGTTTGGGATGGTACAAGGAGTTCCAAATGCTCCTAGGATGTACAGGTGATGGGGTGATGAGCTTCAATCTTCCAGTCACTCTAAAATTTTAGATAGTAGATGATGTAATAGATGATGCGATAGTTGATATCCCTAATGTAGATGATGTGAGGATGACTATAGACTATGACTCTTGGTTTATAGTACAACCTCCATGGAGGCCAAGCTAGGTGATGGATGATGCAGCTAGTGGGGATGAGCATGATGCTAGTGAGTAGGCTTCTCAATGATAGAAGCATCATCGAGGTAGCGGGGGTAGACGGTGAGCTGATGTGGATGTGCAACCAATAGATGTTGGTTCTAGGGCTAGAAGAGATGGAGGAGATGGACGTGGTGATAGTAGTAGTGGAGGTTTAGGTGATGGAGGTGATGGAGGGCAAGATCCTCCTCCACATCGTACTAAGGAGGAGTGGGAGATTCTCCAAGCTAAGTGAGATAGCTTGGATGAGACTATAAAGTCTCATGTTGCTGAGATTGCTAGACTTTAGAGTGAGTGTTCTCATAGGAGAATAATTAGAGATAGCCAATGAGAGGCAGAGGGTAAGATTTAGTACTGCTAAAGTGAGGCTAGGTATATGGTGATGCTTGAGGATAGTCTATGCCAACATCACATTTTCTACCTCTATGGCCTTCATCATCAGTTTTAGGCTCCAGGAAGGAGTGAGTCTAGGCCTAGTAGTTTCATGATCTTAAGCTCCTAGCTTTCATGTTCCATCTGGCTCATAGGTATCAACCCAAGGGTCTCATAGGAGTCATGGTGGTGCTAGCTAGTAGCACTTTATTACCTCTTTTATACTTTATTTTTTTTTATGAGCCTCAATGCTCTGATGTATACAACCTTTGGGTATTTTTGTACTTATACTTATATATTTGTTTTTTTATTATGTATGGATGCATATGAAATGTATAGTGATGGTAATGAATGATGAATGATATGCTCTAATGATCATTTGGTATGCTTTAGACTTTTGCTTGATCAACTTAATTCTTATCACTTAATCAGGGGCACTAACATGTGTTTTGTAAATGTATAATGATATGTAATAATGTAGATGATATTAGATGATTTGGATAGATGATTTATGGTTGTTTTGCAAAGACTCAAACATCCTAGTGATCTTAAACAAACTCATTTATGATCTCACAAATCTTCATGATGCTAAGGTTGTCCTAGTGTTTTCAAATTTCTCAAGGACCAATTATGTGTGCAATGATTGTTCATTTCCCATTATGAGTTAGGTCAAACTAATCAATTGTAACTTATGCCAATAAGCTAGCTCATCCGAGAGCGGCCATAGGTCTATACAAAATAAGGTCGCTAATGTGATAGACATGGCACCATGTGTAAGGATACCCCATTTCTAGGTGGGTTTCATTCAACCCATTATTGTAATGAGGATCACCCCATAATTTTGAGACACTAAGAGTTCCAAGGATTCAAGCTCCTTTCCCTTCTTTTATTGCATTGGATTTTGGGATTTTTTTGTTTGCTCATTTTTGTGATGGAGCAACATGCATTTTTATTGCTTTTTGGATACTTGCTCATTTTGAGGAAGAGCAAGGGAATTTTATTGCTTTGGGATGCTTTTTGGGATACTTGCTCATTTTGAGGAAGAGCAAGGGATTTTTTTTAATTTTTTGGGATACTTGCTCACTTTGAGGAAGAGCAAGGGATTTTTTTTGGATGAAGGTGGAGCTTGTCCTTTTGTCAACTCTTAGCATTCTAGACCATGCACATAATTGGATGAATAGGGAAAACCTTTCACTTTATGGCAATAGCAAATTATGACTTCATTATTCCCAAGGTTCACAATGTTTTAATGTGTTTTGATGTGTGTGGTCCAAGAGGAAACTTGATTGACCAGGAACAACTTATTGCTTCTAAATATTGTTTGAATTTGAATTGAGTTTGTTCAAAACACTAGGAGTGGCTGAGTGATTGAAAACATTTGGAATTTTCTTATTGATTGATGTGGTATGTAAGGTTTTGTGATACTTTCATTGCAAGATTTTGAAAATTAAAAGGTGCACACAAAATAGTCAGTGGTCACATAATCATTATTGCTAACAATTATACGATATCTATCCTACTTTATGTGAACCCCTTAATCATCAAAATATTATAAGGAAAGCTGCAAATTATTGTGATTGATGGATTGATGAGTGATGTTTGATGTAAGGTGCCCTGATTAAGGCAACAAGACATAGTAGACTAGCGATCATCCAAATTAACCAAATGATCCCTAATATGATGAATGGTATGAAAAAATGCCTAAAATGCATCTATGTAATGTAGGTGGAATGCATGGATGGATGTATGAAATGCAAATGAATTTTTTTTTTTTTTTTTAGCCATGTATATGTACATATATATAATCTACATTATGCATAAAATACCTTTAGGTGTATTATGTTTAGTGGCTCAGGTTCCAATGTTCCTTCTAAATTGGCAAGTCTATATGTTCCTAGACCCAACTTCTATTTAACAATGTATGGACCTAACCAATTAGCCATGAATTTATCTCTCAAGTGTGGCAATGCATTGGTGTTCTATTGATTCTCTTTAAGGATGAGATCTCCCACTTGGAATTCATGAGGATGGACTTTTGCATTATAGGTACGCTTGATGCGATCTTGATATACTCGTAGATGTTCTAAGGCATTGATTCACCTTTCATCAAGGAGTGTAAGTTGGTCAAGACGTGCTTGTCTAGTTATGTCATCATCCATGAATTCTTGTAATGCAACTCATAAAGAAGGGATCTCAAGCTCAAGAGGTATGATTGCTTTGGTGCCATAGACCAATGAAAAAGGTGTTGCCCTAGTTGGCATTCAGATGCTTTTTCGATAAGCCCATAATGCCAAGGGGAGTTGAGTGTGCCAATCTCTATGATTTTCTTTGACAAGTTTCTTGAGAATGGCTATCAAGGTCTTATTGGTCGCTTTAGCTTATCCATTTGCTTGTGGGTAATAAGGAGTCAAGAAACTATGTTGGATATTGTACTTGTTGCATAAGGCTCGAACATCCTTGTTTTTAAAAGACTTGCCATTGTCAAAAATGATTTTGGAAGGAATCCCAAAATGATAGATAATATGTTGGAGTATAAACTCCATTATTCGAGGTCCAGTCATAGTGGTCATTGGAATTGCTTTGACCCATTTGGTGAAGTATTATATGGTAGTTATGATGAACTTATGTTGTCCCGAAGAGGTAGGTGAAATTTTACCAATCAAATCTAGGCCCCATTGTGAAAAGGGCCAAAGGCTTTGAATGGGTTGTAATGCTTGTGATGGTACATGAGTCAAGTTGGCATGATGTTGATATTTTTGATATTTCTTGACATATTGACAACAATCACTTTCCATGGTGGGCCAATAATAACCCATGCACAAAATATACTTTGCAATGGCCATTCCACTAAAGTGGCCACCACAAGTACCATCATGGGCTTCAGTTATAGCTCGTTGTGCCTCTACGAGATCTAGACATCGAAGTAGGACTCCATCATAGCCATGTCTATACAACACATCCCCCAAGAGAGTGTAACGAGCTACTTTTTGTTTGAACATTATTTTTGTAGTTCACATCAATTCTGATGGGAGGGTCCCAAACTTGAGAAAGTCTCTTATTTCATCAAGGTAAGAATTGTATGGCTCCACATGGACCAAACAAACACTCTTCTCACCTTTAGATTCTGCTCGTTTGATTGTAGACTTGGACACTATTGTGATGATAAGTGGTTGGACTTCTCCATGTTCATTCTTAGGAATCAAGGATCCCAAAGAAGCCATTGCATCCACAAATCTATTAGTCAAACGAGGCAAGTTGTCAATCTCATACCAGTCAAATTTTACTAGCAACTTCATTGCTACTTCATGATATTGTTTCAAGACTGGTTCTTTACATTGGTAAGTTCCTTTCACTTGACAAATGATAAGCTGGGAATCACCAAAGATGCTTATACATTTAATGCCCATAGCTATTGTTGATTGAAGCCCCAATATTAAGGCTTCATACTCTACATTGTTATTTGTGCATGGAAAGTCAAGTTTGAATGATAAAGGAATTGGTATTCCTTTGGGTGTATAAAATATGACTCCAACACCTTATCCTTTTTTGCACTTTGATCCATAAAAGAAGAGAGTGATGTCAACATCATCCTCAAGAGGGACTAGTTCTTCTTGTTCAGTGATGAAAAATACTGAATCATCTAGAAGCTCTATAAGAAGTGGTTGATCATTTGGAAGTGGAGCTTCTACGAGTTGATCGGCTATCACCTGACCTTTGATGGATTTTTGGCTAATGAATTCAAGATCAAATTCTATTAAGAGCATTATCCATTTTGTGGTTTGGGTGTTGTTGTATGTGTGAGTCATCATGTAACATAGAGGATTTTCTCTAGCTATGACATAGGTAGTGTTACTTAGCATATAATGTCTGAGTTTCTTAGTGGTAAAAACCACTGCTAAGCACAACTTCTCAATATAAGCATATCTTATCTCATAACTCACCAATGTTCGACTAATGTAATAAATTGCTTGCTCCTTATGATTCTCATTCTTTTGTGCAAGCATTATCCCTAGTGCAAAATCTATTGCAGAGATATAAAGGTGAAAAGGGACTCCTAGATGAGGTGACATTAATACTAGTGGTGAAGCTAGATATTTCTTTATATCATCAAAAGCCTCTTGACATTCAGTTGTCCAAGAAAAAGTCACCCCTTCTATAGCAAGTGATTGAAAGGCCTGCATTTGTTTGAGAGTTGTGCAATGAATCATCAAATAGATTGAATCTTTCCTTGCAAACTATGCAACTCTTTCAGATTTATTGGAGGTGGCATCTCGATGATGGCCTTGACCTTATCAAGGTCCACTTCAATGCCTCACTTGGAGATAATGAATCCTAGAAGTTTTCCTGATGTGACGCCAAATACACACTTCTTAGGATTTAACCTTACTTTATGTTCAAGCAATCGATCAAAAACTTTCTCTAGAACCTCAATATGCTCAAGACGTATTTTAGATTTTGCAATTAGATCATCCACATAATATTCAATGATTTTATGCATATAGTCATGGAAGATGTACATCATGGCATGTTGATAAGTAGCTCCTACATTCTTAAGACCAAAAGGCATCACCTTGTAATAAAAAGTCCCCCAAGGTGTGGTAAATGTTGTTTTGTGTTGGTCCTTAGGATTAATTCAAATCTGATTGTATCTTGAGAAACCATCCATTAATGAAAGCATTTCATGGCCTACGTAAGAGTCTACAAGTTGATCGATGTTGGGTAGCAGAAAATCATCCTTGGGGTATGCTTTGTTTAAATCTCGAAAATTTATGCATACGCGTACCCCCCATTCGACTTGCGAATGGGTACCATGTTAGAGAGCCACTCTGGATAATCAATGGGTACTATGAAACCCACATCTAATAATTTTTGTAGCTCTTCCTTGACAATTAATGCTATAGTAGGATGAAGTTTCCTTAGTTTTTGCTTGAATGGCTTAGCTTTAGGAGCTAAGGTAAGGTTGTGGACCACCAAATTGGGGTCAAGGCTAGGCATGTCCTTGTATGACCATGCAAATATCTCTTTCTTCCTTGTTAAAACATCGATCATACGCTCTTTCTCTTCTACAGATAAATATTTTGCAATTTTCATGATTTGTGGATTATCCACATCTTGACTAAGGTTCACATCGATGGATTCTTCGATAAGCATATGAGAACCTTCTTCCAACTGATGTGGAGTTGGGATGAGATGGATATCATCCTCCACATGCTCAAATGACTCAGGTGACTCCTCCTCTACTTCGATTTGAAAAATAAAAGTAGATGAAGGTGAAGGTTGTTGTGGGATGTAAGCGTTTGAAGCTCGTAGCAACTCTTTAGATAGGATAAATTCGATGATGGATGGTGGGGATGAAATCCTATCCATGGTGATAAGGCTAGCATCGATCAAAATCGACTTCACCAAATCATACGGGTTACGGAGTGGGGTGAACAAGTCAACAAAAATCATGTTAACTTGGTGGAAATGAGGTGGTTATGATTTGAGGAGTGATTGCTCACTCTCTCTAGGTTGCAACTGACCTAAGGTGGGTGAATAGTGATACTGCGAGAGCAACCAAGGTGGTGGTGGTAGATCTAGCTCAAGGTGCTCATACTCTTTATTGAAGTGAAATATGGTGTGATCTATGGGAAACATTTTGGTGTAACACTCATCTCTCTCGATGGGCTCTATAGGGGCCACATCTTCTTGAGGACCATCAAAGATGTGAATGATCCAATCTAGGTTTGCTTCCATCTATTGAAATTCCTCAAAATCCTCATTGAAGATATAATCATCAAAAATATATTCAATCATGGTCATTTGCAATATAATCTCTAAAAAGCCTCATTTAGATAAGGTGCAAAGTTAGGGTCCAGATATTCATCATCACTATCATCACAATCATCACTCTCCTCATCCTCTTCTTCGTACTCAAGAGTGAGTCATTGGAATGTATGCTCGAAAGAAGAGTTTGAGGTAGATGGCCTATATCCTAAGCCAGAGTGATCATGGACTTCTCGATATTCAGGCTCAATAATGTGATGTGGACCCTATTCATGTCATCCAAGGTCGTATCCCTACCAGTTAACCCTACAAAAATATCACAAAGGGAAATCTAGGTTGGATAGATATTCTAGATTGGCATAAAACTCTTGTAAGGGTTCCTCATTAGGAGGAGGTGGATTGGATGAAGAATCCACTCCCCATATACAAAATTGATCCTATTTGGTTGAGAACCCATTGTGTACACTACACCTATAGCTAAAGGTGGGTCGCATGGGTGACCATAATCTCTGACTAATTGGATAGGTGGTGTAACTATGACACTCTCAATAATGTACTCACCAATACCTAGATTGGTGAGATGAACTACAACTTGGGTAGTTGGGATGTGGATGGTTTAGGTGATGAGGTGGATGCTTCGATGGTGGCTTATGGCTTAGATGGAGGTGATGTGGTGATGGCTCCTCTCGGATAGGTGACCCTATCTACGAGATAATGGGTGGTGAGGCTTGAGGTGGATTAGGTTTGATGGGATTGTTAGTGGTTGATGAAGGTGGTTGGGCTAAAAAGGTGAAAGGTGTTTGTGAAGTGGGAGGTGTGGCTAATGAAGTGGATGATTGGTTAGTAGGATGATCAAGTATGGTTGAAAAATGAAATGAGGTGGATGAGGGTTGATTTGGCTTGATGCTTTGGGATGCAAAAGTAGGATCCACTATCGACAAGGCCTCTGGGATGGGTGCTTTTGATGAAGTGATGTTAGTAGGGGTGGTTCGGATGATGAGGGGTTGAATTGAAAGGTGGGTGGATGGAAGCAATGGCTCATAGGGATTTGATATCAAGTTGCAATACTTAAAAGGCTCAGTGTCTGCTTGGATGCAATGGACTTTACCCTCATGTACATATTTTAGACATTGGTGTAATATCGAGGGCACACACTTCATCTCCCTGATCCAAGGGACATCCAAGAAGTATGTTATATTGCATAACCCCTTCCAAGATGTGGAAGAGTACATGGATAGTCTTCACCCCCATGGTGATAGGTAGAACTACGTTCCCCATAGTGGAACATAAAGCATCATTAAAGGCCCTCAAGGTGAAGGTGGATGATGTGATATGGGATGATGGTAGGTTTAGATGCTTGATGGTGGAGTGGTGATGAGGTTGATGGAGGAGCCGATATCAATGAGCACTCTCTTAAATGGTTTTCTATCAATATGAGCGACAATATGCAATGGAGGATCAGGTAAATCTGATGATATGCTCTTTTCCTCAAAGTCATAAAATGCTATTGAGGGCTCCATGCATTTTTGGACACTCCCCACAAAAGTGTTGAAGGTGTTAGGATCTTCTAATTGCACTTCGATGGACTTTAGAATTTCCATCAATACCTCATGATGTGGGGGAGATTGTTGTATTAGCTCATATATTGATAGTTTGGTTGATGCCATTCTTCAAGCTCTATGTCAACCGACTTCTTAGGGTGATGATTGGGTGAGATGGATGATTTGGATTATGGATGGGTGGAGGTGGAATGGATGGGCCTAGTTGTATGGGCACACTAGGTTGTGCTACAAGAGCTGGTGTTGCTTGGGTTTGATTTGTTCTTCTTTGCCCATGGGTAACTACACTGATAGCCCCCACAAAACCTTGGTATAGTTGTGACACATGATTAACTTGGTTGGGAGGAACTGTAGAAGTTGATGCTCCCATTGCTTGTTGATTCACCTCATGATGAGGCAAAGGTGTCTGATATATCCCAAGGTTTTGATTAGGTTGGGCTAATGGGTTGTCATTAATTTTGATCTTCCCTGCTTCTAATAAATCTTGCACAATACCTTTAAACCCATGGCAAGTTTTAATGTCATGCCCTTTCTACCGATGAAAGATGTAGTATAGATGCTCTTTGTAGCTTTTTGATTTTGGCTTATTTGGATCTTCAGGCTTCATTTTTGGTAATGTGAAAGCTTGTGCCTCATACAACTTTTGGAAAATAGATGAATAGGGTTCAGGTAATGGGGTGTAATTGTGTTTGGGCCTAAAATGATGTTGTTGCCTCTCTATAGGTTGAGTTTGGTTCTGTACCTATTGTGGGGGTGGAACCACTTGATAATTTAGTTGTTGTGGTTGTTGTTGTTGGTGTTGGGGTTGTTGTACTTGGACTTGGGCATGTTGGATTTGTTATGAAGGTTGGCCCAAGACTACTTGATTAACCTGAGTGGCCTTGGACTGGTCATGGTTATTCCCCTTTTGATTCTTATTTTTCCATTCTTTCTTTTTAGGCTTGATCTCACCCTCTTGAATTTTTATCTCCTCTATCACTCGGGCTTGGGTGAGTGCCTCTTCGAATGTTCTATATTGTTGCAATTGTAGCAACAAAGAGATAGGTTTGGCATAACTCTTTGTGAACATTCTTGTTAACTCTATCATAGGGAGGGAGAATGGCAATTTGATCATGATCACCCTCCAATGGTTGCCAAAATCATAGACTGATTCATCATCATATTATCTCAAATTAAGTAAATCGGTCAATGTGGTCTTCTTTCTGACATTCAGGGTGAATCACTCCAGGAATTGGTCCACGAGTTGCTCGAAAGTGTAAACACTTTGATGCGGTAAGTGGTTGTACCAATCTAGGGCATCTCCCCCAAATGTCTGAGGAAAGGTGTGGAGCATGAGTGCATCATTATTCTTAATCCTGAAGCATGCATTGATGAATCTAGTTACATGCTCATGGGGGTCCTCATCCCCCTTGAATTTATCAAACTTTGACACCTAAAAATCTATCGGATAGGGTGGTGATGGTACCAAAGCATGGATTGGGTGATTGAGTAGCTACCTCAAGGTGGGTTTTTGGTACTGCATACCTAGTGTCTGCATGGCAAGGCTATCAATATGACTCTACAAGAATTGGAACTTAGGATCCTCTAAAGGGTTAAAACCCTGGTTTGCTTGTTATTATTGGTAATATTGTGCACCATTGGTAGGGTTTGGATGATGTGGTGTGTTAGGATGGAATGGATTATGGTAAGGTTGTTGATGAGGGATTTGATAGTGATGAGGTGATGGGGGTATGATAGCATGTTGACTTGAAGGGTTAGCATACATTTGATGAGATGGATTAGTGGCCATGGTGGTTGGGGGATGCAACACCCAAGATGGATCTTGAGTGAAGAAGGTGTGGGGTTGAGATGTGGAGGGTTGATTTTGGTTGATTCCTTATGATTACTGATGTGGGTCAAGATTAATGCTATGATTAGCATTATCCAAGATCATTTATTGTAATTGCAAGAAGGCTTATTGCATGGCAATCATAGAGGAGGATGGTATGGTTGTGTAAGTGGTGGATGATGAGGTTGGTTGGGTGGCAACCATATTAGTAGATGTTGGTGGAGGGTAAGTGGAAAAGGTATTACCATTAAATGGGGATGTTATAATGCATGGGGGCTATAAGTGTGGTGGATGGGATGGATACCAGGATCTACGAAGCAACACTAATAGGTGCTTCATAGAGGGGATTGGTGCAAATGATATTTTGATTTGGTAATATGAAGGGTTGTTGGTTAGATGATGATGGATGATTATGGGCTATGGTGGTAGCAGTCAATTCAAAAAGTGGATTCATGAAGGTTTGGTTGGACTATTATGGGTGTGGGAAGGTGGCTTCCTGATGAAATGATGGAATGGTGTAAGGTGGAATGGTAAGTGGAGGTAATGATGGAAAAACTATACTAGCTACATTCAGGTATAGCCTAATGATATCCATGTCCACATACATGACATGACCATCCATCGATGTAAGTGGCTCACTCCTAGGAGTCTCAAGGATGGTAGTATGAGTAGCCCTCTACATAATATCTATATCCAAAATAGGGGCACCACTAGAGGGCCCGACATTCAAGTTCAGGGATATAGTAGGGGCTACACTAACTTGCCCTACCACCGAAGTGTTAGGGGCCTGACAAGACTGAGATGGATCCATGGGAGAAGACAACTGACTCTAAACTAGGGCTAACCTTTTGGCTTGACCATGGGTTGTTACCATACGCTAAAGATGGGATGAGGTGTAAAATGTAAATGTATGTGTGTGAATGTGTGATGGAAGTACAAAGCAAGACAACACTCAAAGCAAACAAACAAACAATGTTTTTGTTCCTAAGTTTACGCAAAGTTTGATTTTTTTTTTTTTTTTTTATTTTTATTTTTTTTGGTAAAAATAAAAAGTGATGTGCAAATATTTTACCCTAAAATGAGTCTATAGATTTCACCTAGATGCTCTCACACACTAACCTGATGATGAAGTCCGAGTTGTGAAACCCACCAAGACTTGGAGATGAAACCCAAATCCGATGAGGGAGCCTAGGTCCTACCAATCCTCACCCATATTCACCATGGGTAATGATACACCCTTCGAAGAGGAATGCATGCTATTTTCCATGGCTAAGATGGTTCTTGGAGCTGGCCTTGGCCAAGTAACAGGGTAAATATATTGGGGGTTGGTGATGAAGTCCAACCTTGTCCAACGTTCACGTGAGTGTGTGATGGCTTCGTTTGTTATTGTGTGATGCAATCTAATATGCAATTCTATTTATTGCCTAATGTAGAAAGTAGGAAAACACAGAGTAGTAGAAAAAAATAGATCAGGGGCTAAAATAGCTAATTTTAGATGAGATCTAAGGCTTCTAAAATACATATCTAACCATCGATGGGTGATTAGGTATGGTAAACCTATTTGCTGGTTCACCAACCTATGCACTGTTTGGGAAATCCCAACATGGATCCACGATTTTAATTAAACAAAATAAGAAGTAGATCTAAAACCCTAAATAAGCCTATTTCTAATCAAGCTATGCAAATGCTCTACTAACTAATCTAAAATGCAGATTCTTTGATTTCTTTTTTTTTAAAATTGAATATGCCTATCCTAAGACCTAAATGCAAATAATGGCAAATAGGATAGACTCTTAATTTAACCTAAATGCAATGCTAAAGCTAAAAATAGAGGAAAGAGGGTTTTAGGTGTACATACCTGTTATCCTTTCATCACTCCTTCCAATGCTCTCAACCATCGATCCATAGTTCCATAGTGCTCCAACTATCGATGCATGATTCCATAGATGTCCAACCATCGATGCATAGTTCCTCAGATCTATAACCATGTGCTCATGATTTCTCAGTGTAAAGTGAACAAAATAGGCTCCAGATCCATTAATCCCAATATTAAATCTTTACATGCTCGAACTCCTAAAAACCTACAACCAAAAAAATCAAATTTATGCAAGGCAAAAACAAATAGAACCCTTAAGGGGTCCCACCATGATCACCATTTCTATAGCAAAATAATTGAACACAAACAAATAAAAAAGAACACTTGCATAAAAAATTCTCTTTTGTATTAAAATAACTTGAATCTCACAATTTTACAATGATTTTTGAATTGCCCCAAATGTGTTGGGGGTAATGTTACAATGATATATGATACAAATGTTCAAATAACAATGTCGAGCTCTCCAAGAAAATCAACTGGTGTCCTTTCTTCCACTACAACTTCAAAGGGGTGAGTGGGCTTCTACTATCCAATGTGGGGACCACTCCAGCTTCAACAACTCTCCAAGATACATATTTCCTACACACACAAAAACTAGACAAGAGTTAGTAGCACCTATTGATCAAGATATAAAATATGCTAAAAACCCTAGCTGAAGAAACATGTGATGCAAAAAATAGAGAAACATAAACTAAATGCCTTGCTGAAATAAAAACTTATTGATCGTGTTCATGGTATTTTTTTGCTCTGAGAAATCATGGATGCATGGTGTGGACTAGTAAACCATGCATGGGTGGTGGGGAAACCATGCAAGGGTGGTTTTGACTATGTAACCATGGATGGGTGGTTTTGAATAAGTGGTAGAATGCTCCAAAATATGGCTCTGGGCTTCAGATCTTAGGTTTCCTCGGGATGCGTGCAAACTCCTGGTGCTATTTTGGTAGCCTGATGGTATGTATTCTTAGCCTCCTTTGTTTGATGGGGTGAAGGTGCCTTTATAGGCCCCTTAGGGTTTTGGAGGGAAATGGGAGGTGGCAAGCCAGGATTACCAAGTGGTAATCCAGGGCTACCAAATGGAGGGGGCAGTTAGAGTGAGTCACCCAGGGTGTCTCACTTAACTAGGGTGATGTGGCTGCAAGTGGAGTGAGGTGTAAGGGTTATCCCATGTGAAGGGACAAAGGGGACAAGGGTGTGTGAGATGTGGCAAGGGATGTTGGTGAGGTGGCTAGGACACATGTCTAGTGGGTAGGTAGGGTATCCTAGGCTGATTTTCTAGATTTAATAAATCTAGAAAATAGGATAATGTGCAGGATTTTATACACCTAAGTCTAAACTTAGGTATATAATTTTATTATGCAGGATTTGATGTGGGGTGCCAAATGTGATTTTGTGGATGCCTAGGTTTTGGTGTCTATAGAACCTTTATCATTGCAAGGGTATATTCTTTAATATATCTTGTGTCCAAACCTATACGTTTGAGAATAATTAGTAAGTTATTGTTCCTAGAAAATTTGACTTATATTTTATCAATTATAAGTTTATGATAGGTCAAGTGATTGTTGATCAATTAGTAGTTGCACCCTTATAAGCATGTCAACCCTTATAGGTAGAATTTCTTGATGATTCAATCTTCAACCTCAATCTAGAGGTACATAAAAAAGACTCTTGGACATTATACTTTGATGGTACAAGATGTGTCAAAGGAGTGGAGGTATTAGTTACTTTGATCACCCCCAATAAAAAATGATACCTTTGTCCTTTAAGATATTTTTCTTGTACTAACAATAATAGAGAATACAAACTCCTATATAAGGGCTACACTCTACTAGAAATATTAATGTCAAAAAATATATATATTTAGGGACTCCATGTTGATCATCAACCAAGTTAATCGTGTCTACCAAATAAAATATGAAAAACTAAAGGTATACAAAAAAAAAATCAAAAAACCTAATGGTTATTCTCAACAAAGTCATTAGTGATACTATCCCTAGGTCTAGTCGCTACCATGTCGATGCTATGAATTTGGTTGTATTTGATCCCCCTAGATTTGGATGACGAATAAGTCACCATTGCCATCATGAAATTTAAGTATCCCACAAAATTAAATTCCATCCAAATCCTCTTATAGGTCTTTTATCTTAAAGCAACCTCATTTCCAAGTCCTTGTTATAAGGACATTTATGATTATCATAAAGTTAGAACTTTTCTTGATAGTTTGAAGTTCAATGAGCACAAGAACCTTAAGAAACAAGCCTATAGGCATGTCATCATGGGTGATATTTGATATTTCTATACATTTAATAGCATCCTTATTAGGTGTCTGGACCATGTGGATTCCAAGATACTGTTCTAAGAAGTTGATAATACATCTTGAGGTGGCCACTTTAGTGGTACCACCATCACCAAGAAACTCCTTAGAAGGGGGTAATATTGGTCATCCATGGAAGAGGAATATTCTAACTATTTCAAGAGGCATGATAAGTGTAAAAAACATGATAAATTTATCCACACCCTTTCCCAAGCCCTTCAATCCATTATCTCTCCTTGTCCTTTTTCATTTGGAGATTGTATATCATTAGGAAGATAAATCATGTTTCTTTTGATGGACAAAAATTATCATCATAGCTACTAAATACTTTACCAAATGGGTCAAATTTAATCCTTTAGCCTCAATAATGAGAGTGCAAGTCCTTAAATTTAACCCTGACCAAATCATAAGCCATTATGACATCCATTACATCATCATCTTAGATAATGGAACACCTTTTAAGAATAAATACATCCAAAATATTTTTTCAAAATATAAAATATAGTACAAATGGTCTATCCCTTAATATCGTCAATGCAATAGCCAAATCAAATCCTCAAAAATTTTAGTCAGTAAAATTGGAAGAAATTGGTATCACTAGTTATACTCATCCCTCTAGGTAGATCTCACTAGTGTCAAATTCCAAATGGTGTAATGCTTATGCTTTGGTCTATAGCACTAAAGTAATATTCCTCTTTAAGCTTGAGGTCCCTTCCCCCCACATTCTATTACAAGATGCCTCTATAGAAAAATAATATCATCTTGCTCACCTTAGCCAATTGGAATTGCTTGAAAAAAAGCATATCCATAACTTAGAACACCTGATATTTTACTAATAAATATTTACACAAGCCTATGAAAAAATGTAAGATCTTGATCCTTTGAGATTAGTGACCTGGTTCTTAAGGAGAACCATAAAAGCACCAATTCTAAAATCAAACTTAAAGGTAAGTTTGATCCCAATTGGCTAGGTCCATATGTCATAAACACCACATATAGATCAAGTGCATATTTTCTTTCCATGCTTGATGGAAAATAACTTAAAGTACCAATGAACATAATGCATCTTATGAAATATTATATTTAAAACTTTAAAAAAAAAAATTGTTTGCTTTATGACTGTCCGTCAGCATGCATTTGCATATCTCTATTTGTGACTACTTGTAGCATGAATATTCATAGATCTATGATGGCATGCACATGATTATCCTAGCTAAGTTAGTTATTTTCCTTTTTACTAGGTGACTAATATAAGTGGATCCCCCTTATATTTTTATGCAAAATATCTACCATAACACACATATATTATGATATAAGAATAGAAATTTATGGCAAACTACAACTTGTATTCTTCCTCCCATAATGATATGTGCATTCAAGGCATAAGTGGGTACCATCAAATATTATTTTTCCATCAAGAATTATTTGCTATCTTCCTCAACAAATATCATTGTCATATTTTTGACTTGTGAATATTTTGGCTTTGTATCTAAGAAATGGAATATTTATCCTTTATCTTACATGTAAAACATAAATATTTATAAATAGGTATCTTATCTTGTCAAAACCTAAAATTGCACTCTATCACCTTCTCGTTGCTCTATCTCCTTTGTACACAAGTTTAAGAAATATCCTCCATACTCATCTCCCCACTCATGAAAAATGGATGGAGAGTAAAATATCAATACGAACTAATCACAAATATATTCTTAATTATAACTATCATCTACATTCCATAATTTTTATTGCCTTATACCCAAGTTTCAAAGGGACAATAAGTCCCCCTCCACGTAGATAAAAAATAGTAAGAATCACGTACATAAGTAATATAAATACATTTGGAAATATTACTCTAGTAAGATGCAATGCATGGATAGTAGAGGCGAAGTTTTGGTATTGTGAAGACTGCTATACAAAAATATCAATAAGGATGCTAAATTTTGGAATATTTGTATTCATATAGAAAATTGAAAAGATCCAAAAAATTAAAATCAAGAATTCATGCATTTTAATGTAAAATGATATAGGATTCTAGCTATAGCATCTCAATTGAGATGAGAAGTGTATATATTTGTAAAATATCAAGCTCTAAATAAGAAAGTTGTAATTTGTCAAGGGTGGGGGACCTAAGTACAACCCCTTATTATCTAGCCAAAAATGTAATCTAAATGCATCTTATCTCAAATCTTTCATCTTATTCCTTTGACAAGTGACAAGTCAAGTTAGATCTTTTAGTCTACTATTAAGCTATATATTTGATGCTAATGGGACCATATCATCATAAGTTTTATGACCTTTTCACCTTATATTTCTTAATTCAAATAAATGGACTAACTATATGAATATTATTTTAAGCCTAAATATATGAGGGTAATAGGTCATAATGGCCTTTTTGCTTTTACTCAAACTATTTTATAACCACTTCATCATAACTTTCATAACTTTGTTAGCCTCATGGATTTGTACTTAAATGAACTCTCTTGTTAAGTTCCAATACTAGAGATTGATAAGGTTGTAAAGGCATTTGATTTTCTCCAACTTTTGAATCAACTAATTGAAATCACAATCCCACCATATGATGAATACTACAATATTCCTATGTAAAATGTTGAATGAACTCAATAAAATGTTTTAATCATATATTTAGGATCATCAAAGTACCCTAAAACATATTTAAACGTGGGAGCAATACAATATTTAGACGTGGGAGCAATATACATCATGTCAATAGCAAATTTCTTCCCTAAACTACAAATTGGGGGTAATTCATTGTTAATCAACCAAATCAATAAAATCATCATATAAAATTCCTCTAATATTTTGTCTAGAGGTAAATCCATTATCATTTGGCACACCTAAAATTCATCTATGACATTTTTTTAGAAATAACTTTGTCATTATTTGGCATAGCATAAGTTCTATATGATATTTGTCTAGAGGCAAGGAATAAGTCCTTTATGACACTTGTTTGGAGTTAAGGAATAAATCCTTTATGACACTTGTCTAGAGGTAAGGAATAAGTACTCTATTAAATTTATTTAGAGGTAAATCCATCACCAAAATTCCTCTATAATAATTGTCCATATGCAAGTCTATCACCATTTGGCATAGCTATAAAGTACTCAAAAATATTTTTTTGAGGTAAATTTATTTACAGCTTTCAAATGAAATAAAAAATCCTTTTTGACATTTGTTTGGGGTAACAAAACATTATATTTATCTTGTATGTAATAGCCCAAAACTACTAATCTATTTTTTTTTCAAAATAAAAAACACAAATAAATGTTTATAAGGGAGACACCCTTATATTATTTATCTCAGCATATAAGGCTTCACCACATCTGAGTTCCAAGTCACTGTAGATGACACTCAGTGGACACGAGTGGAAAACTCCCATGTTTTATTGGGTTCACCTAAACCTACATGTTTATAAGGACATCAATAGTGGTCCCCCCACGTTTCCTATAACCTCATCGACATAGGACCATGTGTGTTACAACACCACTATAGCCAAGTCGGCTATATTTCCAAGTTCACTTATTTCATTGATTTATTATTATAAAAGGAAGTAGGTTGATTTATTGAATGACATCTTATCATCATAATTCTAATTTGTGTATTCACAAGGACTTAGCCCTCCTAAAGTGGCAAATGACTAAGCCCTCCTCAAGTGGAAAGAATATATTTGATTTTCCATTCGCATCTCTCTTTGTGAATTCATTGCATTTGTTTTTATATTTATTTGGCTTCAAGTGGTATCAAAGCTGCTTTCCTCGAGGTTGTACAATTTTTTTCTACTTTGGATAAGCAAAAAAGATGGTACAAATTGGGTCTTACAGAGTGAAGGTTTAATAGATTTTTTTAGAATGTTTTTTGGCTGAACAATCGAGATTCATGATCTAAGTTGGGTTGGTAGCGAAAGGTTCATCACCTTACCAATACATAAAATTATCCAATGCTAGGAAACTATTGATTCATATACATAGGTGATTTCATAGAAATATATTTATTATGAATGTGATTTTTTCCAAAGTTTTGGGTTAATCACAACAAACAATAAATGGGCAGCTTGTATAAACCCTAAAAAACTTCTCGTCATTAACAATTAGCCATATGGCTGGGTTCTTGCGGTGGTTTTATCCTCAAGCAATGGTTTCAGAGAATTTATCTGGTGGTAGTATTATCTTTCAGTAGTATATTTTGAGAGTTTTAACTGGTGGTAGTTTACCTTCTACTAGTTTCATTCCCCTAGTGCATCGTCCATTAATTCCAAAAGCCATTACATCATAAAAAA
This sequence comes from Wollemia nobilis, assembly GCA_028583015.1. NCBI lineage: Eukaryota > Viridiplantae > Streptophyta > Pinopsida > Araucariales > Araucariaceae > Wollemia > Wollemia nobilis. Next base: position 1,844,057 of record JAQPPZ010001876.1, read on the forward strand.
AAATTACACAAGTTTGATCTACCCCTTGGTGCGTCAACAAGACTTGTGTTTGTCAAAAATATTATTTTCACCAAACATAAAATTCAAGGTTATATTCCTACCATTTTATTAAAACATTCAACATAGGAAGCATCATGAAATTACAACATATAAATATTTCATAGAGAGATGTGGTTTTCTTTCATCCGTTCGATTGTGTCGGTTGAGTTCTGATGATCCGTCTGATCATGTCGATTGATTTTTTCTGGTGAGTAAAAATATTATGTTCACTAATTTCTTTTTTTTTTATGAATGTTCATTGTCCCACATACAAGGTGTATCATGCAATAAGTTTTTTATAAACTTGTTAACTCACTAAAATAATCATGAAAACCTTTGGTGCTCACATGGCCATTCATCCAAAATATTTCACCAACTACACCCTCGTTGTTTCGTGCCTCCTCATAGCCTATCATCAATATGCAAAATATCTATCATGTTGTCTCGTTCGATTAGCAAAAGTCTATTGTATAATTCATGTTCAATTCACCAAATTCTGCCTAGTCTTTTGAATATTCGTCACATGTCATTCCTTCTATATTTTTATTCCCCAAGGTATGTCGTGTCCTGATTTATCATGTTGTCCTACTTGATTACCCAAGGACTGTCGTGTAATTCTACTCCAAGTTCTATCATGTCATTCCACCCTAGTTTTGATTTGTTGCTCCATCGTTCGCATCGCTTCCCTAGGATGCTTTTAACTCTTAGATGTTGGAAGTATAGGGACATGAAATTGTGGTCCAATTCAAAAATTATATATAGTAGACACGAACAACAAGAAGTGCTTGTGAATTGTGAAACATAGTCGTTGACAAGAATTGCGGATATAGCTATTGACAAGGTTGGAAGTATAGTGGACACAAAGTGCAATTCAATTCAACATAGTTGTTGATAAAATTCAATCGTTGGAAGTAAAGTGACACATAAAAAGTAAATTGGTGGCCAACTAGTCATTGCAACAGATTTCTAAAATTATACATGTTGAATACTTCGATATATTAAGTATATCTTTTGGAAATTCAAAAGTGACATAAAGAAAACTCAAACTAGCCGTTGAAATATTCAAAACTCAAAATAGCAGTTGGAATTCAAAATTCAAAGCAACCATTGGAAAAACAAAAAAGGAAAATAAACAACTTTTGATCAATATTGGTCAACATTTTTGTAAAATTTTATAAACCAAGTACATGAGTGATAGGTGGAATAGAGGACCAAACGGAAGACTAAATAGCAAAGATATTCCAAATGAAGGACCAATAAAGCCACCAAGAAGATCCTCACAAAATAAAGATACATAATATAATTCTCCTTTATGCATTAACAGTTTTAACCCCAACCATCCTGCTATTAACCCCATGGCTCCTTCCAATTCATCCAACTCATTCCAAGAAAATATCATACATGAAGAAATAGTAATCCCCACTACATGCAACCAAGAATTACAAATGTGTTTGTCAAAAATAACTACTAATATGAACAATATGTCAATAATTCTTGATCAATTAGTAAACAAACAAAACCAAGAAGCTCCTCCCTCCCCAAATAATTACCATAGGCAAAATGATAATGTGGATCATGATACAGAGGAAGCTTATCAATATGCAATATGGCCTACAGGCGTTAATGTTCTGCATACTGATATGCCTACCTTTGAGGGCAGGGATCCACATGGTTGGTTGGCTAAAATGGAGGGTATCCTACACTTATATCATATTTCTAAAGCCAAAAAAATGTCGTACGCCTCTTCCAAATTGGGTATAAAATCTTACCAATGGTTCTCTTAGTAGCAACATCAACATAATCATCCCATCTTATGGCCTAAATTTAGAGATATTTTTCTCAAGATATTTGACGAAGATAGTTCTTCTTCCTATATTTTTCACCTATTTGGTCTCAAATAAACTAGTTTTATCCAAGATTATGTTTCATATTTCACAAGTCTTTTCACTTACATGAAAGAATTAAATGCTTGAGTGGTGGTTTCTGCCTTTTGACATGGTTTAAAAGAAAATATTCAACTCGAAGTGGAATTACATGATCCATACACTTTGGATGAAACTATAAGGATTGCTAAACTTGCTGAAAAGAAGTTTCAAAATTGGACATCTTCTAGACAAGACTCTAATATACGTCCTCAATATCGCAATAATTCCTTTCACAAAAATGAACAACCATCAAGATATTTTTGTTATAAATGTCGTAATCATCATCCAAGAGATCAAGCATGTGTACCAAGACAAACCTTTCAAATAGAATATGATAATAAGGATGAAGAATATGAAGTAGAGGATGTCAATCAGCCGAAATTGCCCATGTATGTATAACAAATAGATAATAATGAAACAATACCAAAAGAGGATACTATGGCTATCTTAGTGCATGCTCTCATGGAATTAACAACTCACCATACAATTTGAAGAACACAAGCTTATACTGAGAGGGGGGGGTGAACAGTATAAGACCTCTTTTTACTTTTTCCTTTATACTTCAAAACAGTAAAGCAATATATCCAAAGCAATATCAAAGCAATGCACAAAACCATCCACAAAGTGACACAACAATTTACATGGTTCATCCACAAAACTTTTCTCTAAAAGTTATCTCAAAGTTCTTTGGGAAACCTTCCCAATTACAATGTTTATGAGCCTCGGCTCAAAGGAGAAACCTTCCCCCAATCTGAATTTATGAGCCTCTTGCTCAAAGGAGATACCTTCCCCTACCTCTCGCTCTGGTTGGTGATCCTCTAGAAGACCTCTCGCCTCCGCTGCCCTTAGCAAATGGAACTCTATCCACAGAAGACACCTGTCTTCCCCGCTCCGGCTGGAGACCTCTCGTCCTCAACTCTATCACCTCAAAGCTGGTCCTCGAATTTGCACTAAACACAGTCCTTCGGTCTAGCACAAATGTCCTCGTCCTCTGTCTTTGATCAGCACCAAACACAGTCCTTCGGTCTGGCACAAATCTGTCCTCAGGTTCTTCTCATAGAACCAATGCACCTCTGTCCTCAAGTTCTCTGATAGAACTATCAAACTCAGCTTCACAAGTCCTCTGCTAGGACCTGTCCAAATCTGCTCACAAGTCCCCAATGGAACTTGTCCAAAACCTGCTCACAAGTTCATCAAGAAACACTTGCTTGGCATGAACCCACAAAGAGAATTGTTAGAGACCCAATGTGATTCATCAACCTCATAGAAGCATAAAGAGAATTGTTAGAGACTCAATATGTTCTATACTTAACTCCCAATCTCAATCTCAACTCAATCTCAAATCTCAAAAGAATAAGATAGATGTAGTATGCTTTTCTCAAGAACATGAAACACAACCCAACAATTGCCAACCAAGCAATATCTCATATAACAATGATACTCATGTTCTTTCCAACAACCAATATCTTTTCTCAACCAATTAGGGCTTCAACAACAATGCTCAAAGACAAGGTTTAACCAACATCATTCAACTCAACATTAACCTTGAAGCATTCAACCAATCATCACAAGAAAAGGAAACAAGTAGAAATCCTTTTCCCTCCAAAGATATTTGAACAAAATAGCCACCAACACAATATCACCAAATGCAAAGAATAACTTGTTCAAATCAACTCAATGGAGTAAGCCCAATATCATGTATCAAGTAAAAGCAATAACTTGATCAACCAACCTCTATGGAAGCAACTCAACCATCAACCTCAACACAACCATCCAAGGGTTTCACCAACTCAAAGCAAGTATCAAGACTCACAACCATAAACCCTAGTGCACAATGCTTCCACTACCTCAAACCAGAATTATGCATTCACCAAAACTCTCATCAATGATAACAATGCATAAGTAGTCTTCAACAAACCAGAAACTAGGACTTACACCCAACCAAAGGAAACCTTGTTGAATACCTTTTCACTCCAATCTTATTTCAGGAAAACATACACCAATCATACTCATAAGAAGAATGTGCCCATACCTTATTGAAGTGAAGGAACCCCTTTGGAAATCTGCCACAATCACAAAATTCTTTTGCCAATCTTCACAAGGGTTAGTAGATCACAAAATAATCAACATTACTCCACTTTTCAATCATCATCACCAAAGCCTTTAATTGCACAACTTCCTTATCTCTCCTAAAACCACTTGTACCATAAAATAAAATAAATCACAACATTGCATAACCTTATAACTCCCAAAACCACTTATACCATAAAAGTAAAATAAATCACAACATTGCATAACCTTATAACTCCCAAAACATCCAAATAAAAACAACAACATTATAACACCCTTATAACTCCCCAACCTTTAATTCAAACCCCCCTTATAACTCCAAAACATACCTAATATTAACATACCCCCTCAAATGCACCCACCTTACTTTCAACCATGTCACCACTCATTCAAACACCCATCACTTATTCACCACTACACCCCCCACCCCAAAACGATCGCATCCCAACACTTAACTTCTCGACTGCTACGCGCTTTGAACGCTTTCCTTCCACCTAGGCTATCTGCCCATGTAAGACGAAAAAGGTGTGCTTTAGTTTAGTCTTTTCGTTGGCCTTGGAATACGCAAAAACTTGTCCTCTTCTTTGCTCCCTCACGTGTTCGAGCGGATGCGAATACCTTAGCCTTGCATTAATCGCTCTCCTTTGTATCTTTGCAAACTTTACTTCCTTCTTCGACTATTTCATCGAACGAGCGCATTTCCCATCTCACCCTTCATTAAATGGATTTAATAGCTTCATTATATATGCACTTTGATTCACTTTATTTCCAAATACGTCGGCATTTCCAAACATGACGGAAAATACTTTAATTTAATTTTAAAATATTAATTTAAATTTTAAATAAATAAAATTTAAACTAAATATTTAAAATTAAATATCTTCATCACCGGGGCACCTTTTTCAACGAAACGAAGAGCCAACTTGGGTTTTAAGAAAAACCCATTTCAAATCTGTTGTCCATGGTTTTAAATAAAACCTTTTATTTTGTCTGCCTTGGTTTTCACAAAAACCCTTCCGCTTCTTGACATCAATGACAACATCAACACTTGAGCAAAGGCAATGTACCCAATGTACCCAAAATTGCCAACAATCTCCCCCTTTGTCATTGATGGCAAAACTTTACTAAAAACACATCTTCAAGAGCCAAAACTGAAATCACTCTACCTTTGAAGTTTTGCTCCCCCTGACTTGAAGCTTTCCTCTTCACTTGAAGCTCTCCCCCTTACTCATATCTCTCCCCCTTTGTCATCAATGGCAAAGGGCCACCTTTGGGGCTCGAAACTAAGAATGAGCCTCTTAGCTTAGTCCCTCCCCCACCTCCTGATGAGGTGATTAATTCTGGGGTGGGAGTAAAACTCCCATTAGGCACTGATCATCATCAGCGTCTATAACTTCCTTGTCGGGCCTTCTCTTGAACTCTTTGTCCATATTCCTGTTCCTGTCATTGTTTTGATCCTTGGACCTGATCATGCCACTGTTCCTGTTCCTGTATTCTAGAATTTCAGCTCTACACTGTCTAGCTATGTGACCTTCATTGTTGCACTTGTAACAAGTAACAATGTTATTTCTTTGAGGCATACCTGTTCTTTGAATCCACCTGTTCTGACTAAACCTGTTCTTGTTGTTTGCCTTGCAATGAACTGCCTTGTGCCCAAACTGATTGCAAGAGTAGCAATACCCATAAAAGAAATCACCACTTCTAAAACTATTATTTACCTTCTTCACTTGAGCCATGCAATGTACAGCCATGTGACCAAACCTGTGACAAGCAAAACATCTGCCTTGAAACTTTCCTTTATTTGACTTCTTAGGTCCTGAAAACTTCTCCTTCTTCTCATTCCGAAATCTATTTTCTATTTCTATGCATCTATCATTCAAGGACTCATGATCTGAAATACTTTCCTCATTAGAACTCTCTTCCTTTTGGAATCTCTTACTAGACTCTCCAACTTGTTTCTTGTGAGGCTTAACAAAACCAAGACCTGTTTTATCTGTTGGATTTCTTTGACTTTGGATGAGAGACTTAACCTTTTTGGAGCTTTCTTGAAACATGTACGACTTATCCTTGTACTCTTTATTTTCCTCTTTCAACGAAGCCATTTTCTGTTCTAATTCACTATACTCAAGCACCTTAGATTCTAACTCATTCTTGAGTTCTTGTGCATTAGCCATAGAGACATCAAGACTTTCTATAAGTTCATCTCTCTCCATACAACATTCATCTAACTTATCCTTGAGTCTAGCATTCTTCTTTCTTTCCTTTTTCAAAGCACTAAGAGCATTAATAAGTTCACATTCAAGATCTACTTCACTTTCCTCTATATGTTTGCTCTTTGAATCATCAAGGCCTTTTTCAGATTTCTTATCACTAGAGGTGCTACCCTTTTCAAAAACCATACATGCATCTTCCTTATCATTTTCTGAAGCATCCTCATACATACTAACAACCAATTCATTATTTGTGCAATCATCCTCAAGGTGACCAAAATTTCCACATCTAAGACATTTCATGATAATGAATCTATGTTTTGGTTCTTCCTCTTTTTCTGATATGAACAACATCTCATTTTCATTATCACTTGAAGAACTTTCACTATCACTACTAGAACACTTACTTGCTTTGTCTAGGTAGAAGCTCTTCTTGTGCTTGTGAGAATACCTCTTTCCTTTATTGTTGTGCTCATCTTTGTTCTTCCTTTGATGCCTATGCCTTTCAGAATCCTTGCTCTTACAATCCTGTTTATCTTCATCACTTTCATCCTTGGCAAAGGTACAGTTAGTAGCATAATGACCAAACTTTCCACAATTGAAACATCTCACATTTTTCATATTTTTGTGCTTTCTAAAGAACTTGCCTTTCTTGCTGTAATATGCCTCTTCATCACCAGAAGACTCATCACTCTCTTGAAGTTGTTTACCTTTGGAATTCTTGGTAGTCTTGAAAGCTGCCTCCTTCTTGACATCAACCTTCACTTGAGTTCTCAACTCAAATGCTGCAAGTATACTATGGAGCTCATCTTTTTTCAACTTATCCAAATCTTTAGCTTCCTCAATAGCAGAAATATTTTCACTAAATCTATTAGGAAGAGATCTTAAAATCTTATCACAAACATCATTTTCAGCAAGCTCAAGACCTAAGTCTTTCATGGAGTTAACAACTTCATCCATACGAAGCATGTAGTCACTAATATTTTCATCATCATTCATCTTGAGTTGTTCAAACATACCTTTGAAGTGTCTCAACTTGGCCTTTTTGACATTTGTATCACCTGTATGAACCACCTTCAACTGATTCCACATTTCACTAGCTGTCTTGCAGTGAATCACTTTGGTGAGATCTGCTTTCTGTAAGCCTTTCAAGATTGCATTCATTGCTTTTGAATTGCTGTGATGTAGGAGCCTCTCTTCTTTAGTATTAAGACCATGTTCAAGAATAGTGTACTCATCTTCAATTACTTCCCAAACCTCATTCCCAAGTGCCATTAGATGAACCTTCATCCTTGCACTCCAAAGACCAAAATCTGACCCATCAAGAATAGGTGCTTGCATTGCCACTTGAATGATCCATTGTGTTCTTTACTAGCTTTTCCTTCAAGCTGTTAAACCTTTCGAAGGAACCTGCTCTGATACCAATTGAAGAACACAAGCTTATACTGAGAGGGGGGGGTGAACAGTATAAGACCTCTTTTTACTTTTTCCTTTATACTTCAAAATAGTAAAGCAATATATCCAAAGCAATATCAAAGCAATGCACAAAACCATCCACAAAGTGACACAACAATTTACATGGTTCATCCACAAAACTTTTCTCTAAAAGTTATCTCAAAGTTCTTTGGGAAACCTTCCCAATTACAATGTTTATGAGCCTCGGCTCAAAGGAGAAACCTTCCCCCAATCTGAATTTATGAGCCTCTGCTCAAAGGAGATACCTTCCCCTACCTCTGCTCTGGTTGGTGATCCTCTAGAAGACCTCTGCCTCCGCTGCCCTTAGCAAATGGAACTCTATCCACAGAAGACACCTGTCTTCCCTGCTCTGGCTGGAGACCTCTGTCCTCAACTCTATCACCTCAAAGCTGGTCCTCGAATTTGCACTAAACACAGTCCTTCGGTCTAGCACAAATGTCCTCGTCCTCTGTCTTTGATCAGCACCAAACACAGTCCTTCGGTCTGGCACAAATCTGTCCTCAGGTTCTTCTCATAGAACCAATGCACCTCTGTCCTCAAGTTCTCTGATAGAACTATCAACCTCAGCTTCACAAGTCCTCTGCTAGGACCTGTCCAAATCTGCTCACAAGTCCCCAATGGAACCTGTCCAAAACCTGCTCACAAGTTCATCAAGAAAACTTGCTTGGCATGAACCCACAAAGAGAATTGTTAGAGACCCAATGTGATTCATCAACCTCATAGAAGCATAAAGAGAATTGTTAGAGACTCAATATGTTCTATACTTAACTCCCAATCTCAATCTCAACTCAATCTCAAATCTCAAAAGAATAAGATAGATGTAGTATGCTTTTCTCAAGAACATGAAACACAACCCAACAATTGCCAACCAAGCAATATCTCATATAACAATGATACTCATGTTCTTTCCAACAACCAATATCTTTTCTCAACCAATTAGGGCTTCAACAACAATGCTCAAAGACAAGGTTTAACCAACATCATTCAACTCAACATTAACCTTGAAGCATTCAACCAATCATCACAAGAAAAGGAAACAAGTAGAAATCCTTTTCCCTCCAAAGATATTTGAACAAAACAGCCACCAACACAATATCACCAAATGCAAAGAATAACTTGTTCAAATCAACTCAATGGAGTAAGCCCAATATCATGTATCAAGTAAAAGCAATAACTTGATCAACCAACCTCTATGGAAGCAACTCAACCATCAACCTCAACACAACCATCCAAGGGTTTCACCAACTCAAAGCAAGTATCAAGACTCACAACCATAAACCCTAGTGCACAATGCTTCCACTACCTCAAACCAGAATTATGCATTCACCAAAACTCTCATCAATGATAACAATGCATAAGTAGTCTTCAACAAACCAGAAACTAGGACTTACACCCAACCAAAGGAAACCTTGTTGAATACCTTTTCACTCCAATCTTATTTCAGGAAAACATACACCAATCATACTCATAAGAAGAATGTGCCCATACCTTATTGAAGTGAAGGAACCCCTTTGGAAATCTGCCACAATCACAAAATTCTTTTGCCAATCTTCACAAGGGTTAGTAGATCACAAAATAATCAACATTACTCCACTTTTCAATCATCATCACCAAAGCCTTTAATTGCACAACTTCCTTATCTCTCCTAAAACCACTTGTACCATAAAATAAAATAAATCACAACATTGCATAACCTTATAACTCCCAAAACCACTTATACCATAAAATAAAATAAATCACAACATTGCATAACCTTATAACTCCCAAAAACCAATAAAACCAACCAACAATATCATTAATAAACATACAACAAAACTTTAATAATACACCCTTATAACTCCCAACAAAAATTTAAATCAAAAAAACCCTTATAACTCCAAAGTTATGTGCCAAGTATACCATATAATAATTATTAAAATGCCTTAATCCTCTCCATGCACCATTACTTTGAACCCGTGTCACCCAAACTCATGCAAACATCGAGGAGCATGCAATTTTATTTCTCCACTAAAAAACCTTCTCTATCCTATCAAAAATTTTGTCGTCGATTCGAACACTTAACTTCTCGGCTGCTACGCGCTTTGAAAGCTTACCTTCCACCTAGGCTATCTGCCCATGTAAGACGAAAAAGGTGTGCTTTGGTTTAGTCTTTTCGTTGGCCTTGGAATACGCAAAAACTTGTCCTCTTCTTTGCTCCCTCACGTGTTCGAGCGGATGCGAATACCTTAGCCTTGCATTAATCGCTCTCCTTTGTATCTTTGCAAACTTTACTTCCTTCTTCGACTATTTCATCGAACGAGCGCATTTCCCATCTCACCCTTCATTAAATGGATTTAATAGCTTCATTATATATGCACTTTCACTTCGCCCTTTATTTCCAAATACGTCGGAATTTCCAAACACGTCGGAAAATACTTTAATTTAATTTTAAAATATTAATTTAAATTTTAAATAAATAAAATTTAAACTAAATATTTAAAATTAAATATCTTCATCACCGGGGCACCTTTTTCAACGAAACGAAGAGCCAACTTGGGTTTTAAGAAAAACCCATTTCAAATCTGTTGTCCATGGTTTTAAATAAAACCTTTTATTTTGTCTGCCTTGGTTTTCACAAAAACCCTTCCGCTTCTTGACATCAATGACAACATCAACACTTGAGCAAAGGCAATGTACCCAATGTACCCAAAATTGCCAACACAATTAAGGTACCAATATTTATTAGGCACAAAAAAATAAATGTGTTGATTGATAATGACCTAAATAAAATAATCTTTAAATTTGTACAGTATTCAAGTTTACAAATCTATTAGAACAAAATATGCTTTTACATAGCCTTGTTTTTCCACAACATCTATACTTTCAAAGTACTATGAATCTATATGCCAAGGAGCTTCAAGGCATCTATAATTTTGTAAGCTTCTTCATGATAGAGGATCCACCCACAACTTATGAGGAATCCTTAGGGGTCGAGGTAGCTCTATATGCAATGCAACTTAAATCATGTTATTTTCTATGATGTAAATAACCACACATAAAAAATAAGCAAGCTACAATAAGAGAATCCCATACTCCTCTTGATAATGCTCCCTAAGCTCACAAAAGTCTTAGGAATTATTATATTAGTTTCTTTTTCAAAACCAACATACAAAAATCCATCTAAACAAAGAGAATCTCATACTTCTCTTAAAATTATTCCTTAACTATCATAAGTCTCAAGAATCAAAAATAGTTTCTATTTCAAAACCAACATGCAATAGGTCTGAGGTTTAGACCAATTGGTTCGACCAAATCCCATAAGGGGGGCAGTGGTCTAAGGTTCATATCTTGAACCTCGTTAGACTGAACGCTTGTTACTTTCCTGGTTTTTTTAGTTGTGTAAAAGGTTTAAAATGATTATGGCATGGTGGTTATAGGGGTGTACTACACGAAGAACTATGTGGTAGATTTCAAGGCAGACAACACAAAATATTGTGGCAACCATAAAATATGGACAACCTACCCATATTTGTGGTAGCTATCGATTCCACCATGTAAATTAAAAAAAAAAACAACATGCAAAAATACATCTAAACAAAGAGAATCACATGCTTCTCTTTAAATGATTCCTTAACTATCATAAGTATAAAAAATCAATAATTGTTTCTCTTTCAAAAACAACATGCAAAAATCTATTTAAACAAAAAGAATTCCATACTCCTCTTTATAATGATCCCTGAAATCACAAAAGTCTCAAGAATTATTATATTAGTTTCTCTTTCAAAACCAACATGCAAAAATCCATATAAATAGAGAGCATTCCATACTTCTCTTAAAATGATTCCTTAACTATCATAAGTCTCAAGAATTAATAATAGTTTCTCTTTCAAAACCAACATGCAAAAATCCATCTAAACAAAGAGAATCTCATACTTCTCTTAAAATGATTCCTTAACTATCATAAGTCTCAAGAATCAATAATAGTTTCTCTTTCAAAACCAACATGCAAAAATCCATCTAAACAAAGAGAATCTCATACTTCTCTTAAAATTATTCCTTAACTATCATAAGTCTCGAGAACCAATAATAGTTTTTTTTTCAAAACCAACATGCAAAAATCCATCTAAACAAAGATAATCTCATACTTCTCTTAAAATGATTCCTTAACTATCATAAGTCTTGAGAATCAATAATAATTTGTTTTAAAACCAACATGCAAAAATCTATCTAAACAAAGAGAATCCCATACTTCTCTTAAAATTATTACTTAACTATCATAAGTTTCAAGAATCAATAATAGTTTCTCTTTCAAAATCCACATTCACATTCTATACATTCATAAAGGTAAAGAACATATATTTCTACTTTTAATCTCTTTAAAAAATAAACCATAATGAAGAAAGGAAGCTTAACCCTTTTCTAGATAATTAAGGTCACTTATAGATTTATTAACCAAGGAAATCCATCTTCATTCTTCCATAAGTATAAAGTAGTCATCTTTAATAATCTAGAAGGTTCCTATTTAACTAACCTTTAAATTCACATAAAGAGAGGTACATTAAAACCAAGAGAGTTTCGGCCTTCAATCGTAGTGTTAAAACATGGTGCTACCACTATAACCCCTATCTCGCCTTGGTAAACATGACTCGGAGTGAGGGAGACCCTAGTGGCTTGGGGTTGGTACTGTCATCATCAAGTTGGGGCACACTCAATGGACTCAGGTTAGACTACTACCTTTGCCCAGATTGGGCATGCCCCCGAGGTTTGAACCTAGGTCTCCTCTTGGTAAGTGCCCAACATCTTACCAATCCACCTAGCTCTTGGGGACTTAAAAAACCAAAAACATAGATAACATAGGAGGTTGACTAGGAGTGATTGTGCAAGGGTTTCATCTGTGTTGAGTGCAAGTGGCTTAAGATGTTTTTTGTGGCCTTTGGACCGTAGTGGCCAATATTTGTGTTGTTTTTGCTCAATATTTTAGTGAGATATGTTTTAGGGGAACCAATATGGGTTATAAATATATATTTCAATAGATATTCATGTTGTGAACTTGATTTAAAATGACTTCCAATTTGTTGTACAAAAAAAAGTGAAAATCATACCTTTTCTCGGTGTCCAAGGCATGAATTAAAAAGATCTTGAAACAAGTTTTAAGCAGCTAATCAAAAAATATTCTAGATCTCAAGTGAATCAAGCACTAAGGAGCACCTTCAAAAAAAATCCAGCATGGAAACCCCTTTCAAGGGTAAGGATTTCAAAGACTCGATTCCAAAAATGAATTTTAGGGATACCCCCATGGTGGGCAACCTCAACCTAATGCTAACATTAATCTTAGGGTTTCTCTAAACCTTTTAGAATGCTTAATATTGATCCTAGGAAAATTGAGTCAGGATTTCTTAGGGCAACTAATAGAACTTTGATTGTTAATCTAGATATGGGCATCATTCAAACTAGCATAGAAGATCTAGAAAAAAATAGGTCTAATTTGTCATTTTTTGGGTATTCATCCAAGCCTATCTGCTTTCAAATTTTGAGTTGCAAAAAACTAGAAAATAAAAGTTGAATTAAAAATATCTATTTATCCAACCCAGGTGTTGTAGGTGAGTTGGAGAGGAGAGGGCAATCGTCCAAGGGAGGTCCCAGTTTCAAATATCCACCCTACCAAAAAGCTGAATTGGGTATCTAAAATCCAATTGATAATGTTGGTGCGGACAGGGTCGAGTGCAACCCCCGGGTGAATTTGATAGTGTAGAACCGCTTGTTCGTGGTCTCTCAAACCAAGCGGCTCCGCAAGGGGTTTTTCACTTTAAAAATATATATATATCTATTTATCCAAATGATTGTTTTCTTGTTTTATTTACTAATAATGAATATATAGAGAAAATATTTCAAGGAGGTCCCTAGTTCTTTGGAAGGGTGAGGCTTTTCATGAAGCCTTGGCATACTAAATTTAAACCCAAAGAAGAGATTCCTTCTATAGGTCATGTATGGGTTAGACTATTTGGCCTCCCAATTGAATTCTAGAATCTGACTATTTTTTCTTCAATTGGAAATTCTTTGGGAACTTTTATGATGATTGTTGATTGTACTTATTATTTATGCTCAGATTTGTGTTTTAATGGATTTTGAAAAACCCCTACCTAAAAATATCTCATCACAATTTGGGGAGGACACTTGGGAGCAAATGGTGGACTATGCAAACATTCATTTTTATTGTCAAATTTGCTATGAATATGGTCATTTGGCTAGTGTTGCCTAAATAAAATTCTAGATCAAAAGAAAGAGGATACAAATTGTACGACCAAAAGGGCATGCACCCAAAATATTTTAATTGCATAAACAAAGTAAAATTGATATTTAAACACATAAATGGATAAAAAACATGGAAATTACAAGAAATACCTCTATTATTCCATTAAAATTAATAATTTTTTTATTACAAGTAAGTACCTCTTAGGGATAATCTATTTGATATGCAATTACAATTATTTCAATCCCCCTCAGGGATGAAATGAACTATTAAGCCCTTAAGGTGACACAAACTGCTCTAGGGTGGAGTGAACCCTCTTCTTCATGTTGAGGAATGAAATGAATGGTTGTAGCTCCTTAAAATACTGTTTCCTACGATCAAGAAACAACACAAGAATTTCAAAAGCATAGGAAGCCTCTCATGATGAGGCCATTTAAAGACAAATAGTATGAGAATAGCATAATGACATAAAATCAAGAAAATGCATAAAATATGCTAAACATATGCAAATAATATCAATATTAATTGACATATGTAAATGAAGGGCACAACTATCAATCTAAGAAATCAATTACTTGAAATGAAACATTATAACATGAAAAGAAACCATTAATATCTAAACTACTATGATGAGAGCAAGTTAGTAAAAACACTAATCTATCGGTCAAAAATATCTACAACTGTAATTAAACCATGCAAATGACTAATATAACCTAATTAGATGGGTAGAAATGAAAACAGTAAGGTGGCGATACCTCTGTTGCAAACCGTAGCCCTAATGGGTGGTCTGCACTGTAAACAGCGACTGAAATCCATGGTTAGCACTCAAGTAATTTTACCCTCAAAATCAAGGGCAGTGGGCTTGACATCTTTATCCAATTGATGTTCAAGGGTTTCCTTTGGTGTCCTTCTAACAATTTTGGCGATTGAATCGTTGAATAGGGCCTTTGTTTACCAAAATTAATGTTTCTTGGCTCTCTTAGGTCCTTAGGGCATCCATGGCCTAATTCATCATGATGCTTGATAAATTGACAATGAGAATGGCAAAAATGTTCTCTCTATGCACTCAAGTGAGTCCACAATTTGATAGGGCTTCGCTATTTTGATCTCCAAATGCACTCTCTCTATTTTGCCCTAATTCTCAAGGGTACTTATAGGATGTCCCAGGGCTAGGGGTGGCTTCATGGAGAAGCCAAGATCAAGAAGGGGTGGTTAGGACAGTTGGAATGGAATATTCCATCCTCTAACCACCGTCTTCTAGAACAAATGGTCATTCAAACCAATTTGGCTTGGATAAAAGCCAACTGAACTTCAGTTAAGACCGCAGGTTGCAGTTGCGGTTCAAATTGTAAATCACAAGCCTTAGCCGTGGTTCATACTGTAGACCACAGTTCTAGGCTACGGTTCAGACTGATTAGGCTAGGAAGCCCAAATTGAGTGGTTAGAACCACTACTCTATCTTGGAGTCTGTCCAATATCCTCCATATGGTCTTATAGCATGTCCATATGAGTAGTCGCCTTTGACATGACATGTTTTAGGTGTCTACAAATGCCCCTTTTGAGATGCGTTATGAGATCAAACAATGCGTGAGCAAAAATATACCTCCTAAAATGATATCGAAGGTTCTATGATGATCATTAGTTAGATAAAAATTAGATGTATCCTATCCAGCAAAAGGATGCACATCCTAGAATCATTGCTTCCAACTGGGTGAAAGGCTTACATTTTGAAAATCTTGCACTCGTCATTAGGAATTCAGGTAGCATTTGATGCTACAATAGGAGTTAGTCCTATATAACCAAAAGGAGAAGAGATATAAACAAATTATCATATTTTCTATTTGCCCCAAGCAAAGGGGTAAGCTTATGATAGTTGTTGACAATGATTCATAAAATGAACGCAATTTTGACAAGATCAAGGGATCTACGATATTCGGTATCTTCTACTGATTTTGATTGTGATTTTATATTATGACTACGCCCTCAAGCGACGAGTCAATGAGGGTAATGACAATGATTAAAGTGACAATGTCGCTTGACCACCATGGATGATCTGAACAAATTTAGATTTAAGCATACTACTACCTTGGCTAGGCCTAGTTCAGCTTTTGATTCCAACTATTAATAGTAATTGTACATTACTATCCCATGGAGCAGTCGGGCTAAAATAGCCATCTTAGGGAATCGAAATGAGGCAGCTCCAATTATATTTGTGTTGAATCAAGTTATTGATGATTTTCTAAAAATATGTCATAGGAGACATGACATGAAACGCCTCGTTCCCATGGAGAAGTCCAGTCGTGAAAGCCTTCTTAGGGATTGAAAATAAGCATATCAGATCAACGATGACAATTGCAAGTCACTGCAACCACCAAGATTATAGGATAAATTATTGAATACGAGGCACATTTGGTTTTTAATTATTTTATTTATCTATTAATTTTGATTTATTGATAAATCCTGGTGCTTTGAACATCACCAAATTTGCAATATTGACTGCTCTTTTTGAAATTTTATCCGTTAGAAGTCATTAATTTACCTTTTTAGACCTTCCGACGATGGGGTTTTAGTGCATTTAATGCTAGTTACAAATTTTGAGTACGGTCTATGATTGAATTTTTCAAATTTTGGGAACCGCAGTTAGGGCCTGCGGTCGAAAAACCCTAATTTTGGAACCGCAGGTGTCAGTTGTGGTCCACCTAAATTAGGAGGAACCTTAAATAGTCATTCCCCTTTGAATTTTTCATTATTTTTTGGAAAGCAACTACATTATTGAGAGCTCTGAGAGATAGGATATATTCCTTGATTCGAAACGTTGCCCAAAACTCTTCCATATATTGCACTTCATACCTCGATGGCGGATCCTAATCAGCCATCAACTAGTAGAGGCCACGGAGCAGGCAAGGTAACTCAAAATCGAGTCCTCGCAGTTCAATACCAATTAAAATCAACCACATTAAGTAATGCGGTAAATGAACCTCACTAAACAGTTGGTAATGAACCCCACTAGATTAGGTTAATTAGGTTTTTAATTTTTTTAGTAAGCAAGGCTAGGAAGGTACCCTAAATTGGTATTCTTCCTAGACTATAGCTAGCAGCTACGATTCGCATTCAAACTACAACAGTCATATTTTGACCGTAGGGTTGACCCGCGGTTCACCAAATTTAGAAAAAATTTATTAAATTTTTTGCATTTTCTAAAGTTAATTAGGCAATTAATGTTATTCAATGCAATTTTGACTTGCCTAGTGAATTTTCTTGATTTTTATGAATGCCTTGCGACATGTTTTTATATTTTTATCAGTTTTTAGATGTTTTTGATGTTTTTATTTAAAATTTTAGCTTATATATTGCTTTTATTTCAAAGGTTGGCCTCTAGGGCTCGTGAGCCCGATATGCTTAAGATTCTCCATAGGCAGCTCATTAATGGAAAGCGTGCATGGTTTAGAGCCATAAGATTCGACTATGTACTAGATCTACCCACCATTAGGGTAGATCAGACCTACTTGACTGTGTTGGTTTGACGCTGGAATACGTGGACCAACACCTTTCACCTGCCTAAAGGTGAAATTACTGTGACCTTAGAGGATTTTTATCGGATCTTTAGGATATCAATCGATGGTGAGGCTGTCACCTCTTCTTCTTCTCAAAGAAAGGGGCTTGTATTTGATGCTATCTTCGGTAACTAGAGTAGGGAGGCTCAGGATAATATCGATCATGGAGGCATCCACATTGCATATTGGCATGGCGAGCACGTTTTCTCAATCTATGTAATGATATTCATGATCCTTGTGGTACATATAGTGCTTCCAGACTTCTTAGGTGTGAGGATTCCCTGGAACCTCCTAGCCAGTGTCTGGAGAGTGATTCAGAGTTCCACTACTCAGCCACTATGCCTAGCTTGGGGGAGCATGCTACTATGTCAGCTCTATCGAGAGTTGTACCAGATTACGAGCCAAAGCCATTGAGGGATTAGCTATAGCCTGTTGTTATAGATCTGGGGTTAGTAGCATATCTGGATGGAGCATCTCATGGACCTATCTCTCCACATCATAGCCATTGATGATACGCATCAGTGCTACACCACATGCTGGCCATGAGAAGAGGAGGGGTTTCAAAGTAGGATCCATGCTAGAGACATGGATTATTATATCAAACAGTTTGCATCTCTTGGGTCGAATGATATTGAGTGGCATCCTTACATAGAGTGCCCAGATTGGACCAAGACAAGAGAGTTTCTACAATAGGCTCATTGGGACAAGTGGCTACTCGGTCGGAAGGTTGAGATTAGAGAGTATCAGTTCTTCTCTCACGTCCTACGATAGTTTGTCTTGGTTCAGGATATTTCAAATATTTCTTTTGTGTACTGGTGTCTCATGCTAGATACACATTTGTCATGGATTCAGACTGTAACTCTAGGAGATGAGGCTAATGACTTCTAGGAGTTTGGGGATGACACACCTAGGACCACCTCAGTATACGACACATGGTGGTCCCTCCTATAGTGGTAGGGTTCAAGACCTATGGGTAGAGTGGATGACCAGGCAGAGGTAGGGGTCGATCCTGATAGGCATAAGGTGTGCTAGAGGATCGAGGGTGAATGGTACATCGATGCCACCATAGAGGAGGCTCTACAGGAAAATGCAAAGGAGGAGGGGTCTGAGGAGGGTGAGGTGCCTCCTGACAGTGATGTAGGGGAGCTCCTCGCTCAAGTTGCTGACTTAAAGAGTCAGGTTGGTAGGCTTTAGACCCAACAGCTACAATGGGATATGACTATCGTCCTTCTAGAGGTGAAGCTGGGTCACAAGGATAGACAGCTAGTAGATGCTCAAGCATAGATTATGACCCTCATAGCTTAGGCTACAGTAGCATAGTCATAGGTTGGTGAGCTTACTAGTGCACAAGATGTGGCACTAGCGCAGTGGGGTGAGTCCATTGTAGGGAGAGAGCTACTCATGGCATAAATGGGGGATCCTTCATCCTCCCATGCTATTATGGGACCTCTAGCTGCACCATAAGTTACACTGCTAGGAGGTAGCAATCCCATGGCAGAGGTTAGGTGGCTCACTTCCATCGTAGAGGAGGGAAATGACCTTTGTGATGCAAGGGCAGCTCGCATCTCCCAGCTAGAGGGCTTCATCCGACTATGGGGCTTGGAGGTACCAGAGGACATACATGCTATAGGGTCCTAGAGGACTAGGTCTCAAACCTCAAGATATTCCATGGTGATCTCCATCTAGCAGACACATAGGATAGAGAGGACACATAGGTCCTCTAGCACACATGTAGGTAGCTCTCACAAGAGTCACAGGGAGACGGGTGTGACCTCCAATCATAGTTCTAGTCACTTAGAGATACCATTGTCTCGTGTGCTAGGTCTCTTCAGGTTAGGTGGTACATAGGGCACTCAGTAGGGTACATAGTAGGCACCAGAGCCAATTGTAGAGTAGGCTCTAGGATATAGTTTTGAGGGAGGTAGCGAGAGCTCCAGTTCAGGGGGAGCAGGCCAGAGCTAGGACTCTATTGGATCTAGGCTACATTTTACATATGTACCATTTTTGGTGTAAGGTCTAGGACCTACACAATTGTAGCCTACGGGTATTTTTGTACTCCTGATGTACTCTTGAGACACACACACATATATATATATATATATATGAGATTTATCATTTATGACTCATTATGTGTACTTGTGTATTTTTAATTTTTTGTTTATTTGATGCATATGGATGCAATGCTTATGTTAATTTGATGTGATGTATGGATGACATGCACTAGATAGCTATTTAATTTATGATTATGATGACATGCAGTGATCTAGATGCTTAGATATGTGATGTATGTAATGCATTATTTACATGATAGTGATCTAGTGTAAATGAACCTATATGCTTTAATCACTTAAAACATAAGGAATGAATGCAAATATGTTTAACAATCTAATGAACGACACCACAAAATGTATAAAAATCATGAATGTAATTGAAAATTCTTAAGATAATAATTTGATCAATTAATCACCCATATATGAAATGCAATGGTATGCAATTTTGTGACACGAATGATATAATGTGTCATTCTATTTCCCTTTGTAAATTTGAAAAATATGCATGATATAGTCAGTGGTCATCTAAATATTATTTATATCCATCCGATATCTATCATATATCTTAATTTTGCTCTATATGATGATGTATTACGGACTCGATACTTTGCAATTTAATGTTTTATATGGTTTACGATATTTGATATTTTGTTGCTATGAGAGAGATTTTTGAGGTTTTCCATGAGACTCAAACACCCTAATAGACTTATCAAAAGTTGCATACTAACCACACTAGACTTCTAAGATAAAATGCTTTTGCTAGGATAGGCCCTAACTGTTCATTATCCCTATGTGTGCACATGATTATTTTAAGATAATACACGAGCGTTTCCCAATGTTAGGCGGGATTCTTTCAACCCATTGCTAAGATAGGGGTTCCACAAATATCTTATCCAATCCCAAGTTTAAATTTTATTTGGACTATACCACTAGGCAATGCAGGACACCTGAAGCTAGCTCTTCCACATTCAAATATTGGTCTGCCCACAAGCAAGATGCAAGTGTATCAAACATATCATCATGCGTAAGGTACAGTAGTGCCAAAAATTCTAGGGATTCAGGCTCATTCCTTTCTATCCTTCAATTTTTGAGATACTTATTCATATATAGTGAAGCAAGGGAGTCGATTCCATCTTCATTATGAACTATCTTGGGATCTTCATTTGATCTCTCTTCAATCTAGATTTTGGATCTTCATTTGATCTCCACTCGAACTTTGATTTGAGCCTATTTTTTGATCTTCATTTGATCTCCACTTGAACTTTGATTTGAGCCTATTTTCTGATATTCATTTGATCTTCATTTTTCGGTATTTACATTTGATAATCTTCTTAAGAAACCCTCCTTTGGGGAATTTACTTGGGAAAATTGTTTCTGGTATATTGATTGAGGATATCGATCTTATAATATCAATATTGGATATCAATCTGGGAAGTCGATCTATGATATTGATATAGGGTATCAATCTTGAGGATTGATGTGGGATATAACTCTAGGATACTGCTCATTTTATTGTAATCAAAATATTTTGAATAGGGAACTAACCTATCCTTTTTCCAACTACCAACATTTCCCATACCATCCGCATAGAGGGATAAGCAAGAATAACTATTTTTGATTCAATATACTCGGTCCTGCTTCGTGGCTTTCATCTTCCCCTAGTCCTTGTTAGGATTGTTTAATTTATTTATTAGTGATAGGCTTCTGATATGCTAATGGCTATACTAACTGAACCTTAGCTACAAAAGCAAAGTAATTTTTCTATCAACTCTTGATAAGATCCGTTGAATGACCAAAAAACCCTAGTATATCTCCATAGCAATAAAATAGGTTGTGTTGAAAAACATAATTACTCACATGAATGATGGATTTATGATAAATGTAGGGATGCATAATTTAGACACAAACATGGTGTCATTTGTAAGACTGACAAACATAATCCCTCCTACTACGGAATGCAACGGATGACAAATGCCTATATGCAATGCAATAATGCAGCGGATGCATGAGTAAATGCAAAAAAAATGACAATGCAAAATTCAAATGCAAATACAAATGTTTTTGGATTTTATTTTTACCATTTTTTTTGGATTTTATTGATTTTATAATTTTACGATTTTTGAGCCTCATATCTGACCAAACAGTGAGTACATGCCTTTGGAACCTTTATATTGACCAAGTGATTTTTTAGAAAAATCCTTGGAGCTTTTTAGGATGACCGAGCGGTTTTACGCAAACCCTCGAAGCCTTTTGGGTTTGACCAAAGGGTTTATGAGCACCTTTGGGACTTTTTGGGATGACCAAGCAATATTTTAAGAATTATTGGAGTTTTTGGGTTGACCAAGCAATTTTTTAGAAACTCTTGGTGCCTTTTGATTGACCAAACTACTCATAGATGAGCTTGGAGCCTTTTAGGATGATTGAGCGATTATAAGCAAACCCTTGGAGCTTTTGATTGACATGACCAAGTAGTTTTAGGAACCCTTGGAGCCTTTTGGGATGATCGAGTAGTTTTTAGAAAAATCCTCAAAGCTTTTTGAGTTTGACCAAAGGGCTTACAAATGCCTTTGGAGCTTTTTAGGATGACCGAGCGGTTACCAACAACCCTCGAAGCCTTTTACTATGATCTTCAAGCATAAAATGCCTTAATATGGATGATGTTGAGAGTTTCAGGCTCTTAAACACCTCCTAGCAATGTTAGTCAATAGGTACCTGGACCAATATTTTTAGATATGATGTAGGGTCCTGGCCAATTAGCCGTAAATTTGTCTCACATTTCTAGCGACAAATTAGAGTTCTATTGGTTCTCTTTTAAGATAAGATCCCCAACTTCAAATTCTCTTTGGTGGACTTTGATATTGTAAGCTCATTTTAGTCACTCTTGATAAAAACAAATATTCTCCAAGGCATTCACGTGATGTTCATCGAGTAGCATCAGTTTATCCAGTCGAGCTTGTCGTGCGATGCCCTTATCGATGAACTCTTTCAATGTGATGCGCAACGTTGAAATTTCCAATTCCAAGGTTATTATGGCCTCAGTGCCATATACTAGTGAGAACGGCATTGCCCCAATGGGCATTCAAATACTAGTCATATAAGCCCATAACGCAAGGGGCAGCTGGATGTGCCAGTCTTTGTGGTTTTCTTGTACCGTCTTTTTCAAGATGATCATCACTATCTTATTTGAAGCTTTAGCCTGATCGTTTGCTTATGGATCGTATGGAGTCACAAAACTATGTTTGATTCTATATTTAGATGTCAAAGCTCTCATTGATTTGTTCTTGAAATACGTTCCATTATCCGATATTATTTTGGATGGAATCCCAAAATGAATTATGATATGCTCCAGTATAAAATCTGCTATACGAGCTCCATTTTTCATTTTTAAGGGTATTGCTTCCACCCATTTTGTAAAATACTCAATAGCCATGATTATAAATGTATGTCAGATGGATGACGAAGGAGAGATCTTGCCTATAAGATCTAATCCCCACTGAGCAAATGGCCAAGCCGCTTAGATGGGTTGTAAGGCCTATGATGACAAGTGCATAAGATTAGCATGATACTAATATTTAATGCATTTCTTGACATACACACTACACTCCTTCTCCATAGTGGGCCAATAGTAGCCCATTCAAAGGATGTGCTTGACGATGGCCATGCCGCTGAAATGGCCATCGCACGTACTGTCATGAGCTTGCAAAATCGCCCATGATGCCTCTTGGGGCTCTAAGAAATTAGGGAGAACTCCATCGTAGCCTTGTCGGTATTGGATGTCTCCTATTAAGACATATTTAGCCACTTTATATTTGAATGTGTGTTTCGTGGCATGTGACAATCCCTCTGGGATTACACCAAGCTTTAGGAAGTCCTGGATTTGTGACATCCATTTTTGATAAGCCTCAGCTTCGACTGCTAAGATGAATTACTCCCCCTACATATTTACTTTTACAAATGCAAACTCAAAAACAACCTTATGTTGAATGGTAGTACCACTCCCCATAGGACTCTGAGAGGTTAATGACCCCCAAGGTACCTTCTTAAGAAAGTCTTTGGCTTTATAAAACCACTCAGATTTTGGTTCTACACTGATCATGTTGACCGATTCTCTATTATCATAGGTTGCACACTCTACTGCCAGATGCAAGAGCATCTTGACATGGATGGTAGTGAAATCCATAGACAAATTCTAAGGGATTAAAGATCCCAAAGACGCCATGGTGCCTGCAAACCTGTTTGACAAACGAGGGATTGCCTCGATGTCATACCATTCAAATTTAGCCAAATATGTGGCAACTAGATCTTTATAGGCTTTCAATATAGGACATCGACACTAGAAGAGTCCCTTAACTTGGTTTACTATGAGAAATGAGTCACCAAAGATGTTTAATATTTTAATATTCATGGTGACGGCTATGTGGAGGCCCAGTAGTAGGGCTTCGTACTCAACATTGTTGTTGGTGCACGAAAAATCCAAATTAAAGGACAAGGTCATCAGAGCTCCTTGTGATGTGAAGAACACTATTCTGGCACCACCCCCTTGCTCGCACTTCAAACCATCAAAAAATAGAGTCATATCAGCATTGTTCTCTGGTTCTTCAGGTTCGATAGCTTCAGATATGATGAAGACTGCATCATTCGAAAGCTCTATGGTTAGAGGTATACTATTTGACATTGGTGCCTTAGCTAATTGATTCGCTATGACCTGTCCCTTGATGGACTTCTAGCTTATGAATTCTAGATCAAATTCCATCAATAGCATGATCCACTTTGCAGTATGCATATTGTGATAAGTCTTACTCATCATGTGTTGGAAAGGATTTTGTTTGGATATAACATATGTCGTATGACTTAACATATAGTGTCATAATTTCTTGGTAGTGAACACTACTGCTAAACACAATTTTTCCACATATGCATACCCGAGCTCATAGCTCACCAAGGTTTGACTAATCTAATATATGGCTTGTTCTTTGCCTTGCACGTTCTTTTGGGCTAACATGCTTCCTAGTGCAAAGTCATTTGCCAATATATATAGTAGAAAATTCACCTCCGACCTTGGTGGAGCTAGCACTGGTGGAGTCACCAGGTATTGCTTTATTTTAGTGAAGGTTGCTTAACAGTCCTCGTCCCAGTTGAATGGGACCCCCTTATGTAGCAGTCAATTCATGGGTCAATATTTATCCAATAACTAAGCAATGAATCACTTTATCAATGCTACCTTGCCCTGAAGGCTCCTTAACTCTTTAATATTGGTGGGAGGATGTATTTCCAAGATAGCCTTGACCTTCACTAGGTCAACTTCGATGCCTTGCTTAGAGACGATGAATACTAGTAGTTTTTCAGAAGTTACACCAAATACGCACTTCTTAGGATTCAGCCTGACATTGTGCTCTATAAATCGAATACCTTCCTTAAGACCTCTACATGCTCTTATCACAACAATGACTTGGCGAACAAGTCATCGATATAATCTTCTAGAATTTTGTGCATGTAGTCATGAAAAATGTATGTCATGACCCACTGATATTTGGCACCAGCATTTTTTAGGCCAAATGGCATAACTTTGTAGCAAAACATTCCCCATGGTGTTATAAATGCGGTTTTATGCTGGTCTTCGGGTTTAATCCGAATTTGATTGTAACTAGAAAAATCGTCCATTAAGGAGAGCATTTCGTGACCTTCAGTTGCATCTACAAGAGCATCAATATTGGGCAAAAAAAATAAATCTTTGGGTGTTGCCTTATTTAGGTCTCTAAAATTTGTGCAAATATGGATTCTTCCATCGGGTTTTCCCATGGGTACCATATTGGACACCCATTCTGGATAGTCAATGGAGATCACAAATTCTACATCCAACAGCTTTTGTAGCTCATCTTTCACCATTAAGGCTACTATTGGGTGCATCTTTCTGAGCTTTTTCTTGACCGACTTCTTCGTCGGATCTAGTGAAATGTTATGCGTAACCAATTTCGAATCTAGACCTAGCATATCCTTGTACGTCCAAGCAAACAAATTTGGTCTCTCTTTTAGTAGAGGGATGAGGTTGGCCCGCTCATATGGAGTGAGACTCTCTCCAAATTTGACTTTCTTTGCACTGGCATGATCATTACTGATATCCACCTCAAAGTTTTCATCTACTAACATATGTGATCCCTCATCAAGCTAATGAGGCATAGAAATCAAATGGATATCATCATTCAGGTTGATAGGTTTCGCATTGGAAGTATTTTTGGAATGATAGACATCATATGCAGAGCCTGGCATAAAATGGAAAGGTTGTAGCATTTATTTGTTAGGGAAGAAATATTCAGGTTCAACGGGTGAATCAGCGCAATCCCAATCGATAACATCTTTGTTAAGATACAACGGTTTGGATGGATCTGTTGGATTACGGAGTGGAGTGGTCAAATCAATGGAGACCATGTTTATGGAATGGAATTGATCTCTAGGACCACACGGATCGACTTCTACATAATCTACGTAGTCCTCATACCCATGATCTGGATCTAAGGGCATAGGTACAAAGGGGTATTCTTTGTGAGGACTGCAAACAACTGGATCCTCCCTATGCACTGACTGCAATATATGATCATTTCGCTCAAGGAGCTCCATGTAAGTGCATGGAAGGGGAAATAACAAGTGATAAATCATGTTGAAATTTGATGCTATTCCCTTGAGATGAGGCTCGAGATCAATCTCTCTGCGTAAGTCCTTGACTGTGTAATGAATAGGATAGTGACACAAATAATGAGGGCCTAAATAGGCTCTCTCTATTTAATCCTCTTCATCACTATCACAATAGAATCCTTAATTCACCCCCACTCTTGGGGGGCGCTCTGGAAACTGTGGCCCCATGAATCTAACCACTTGACTGCTATCATCACTATCTGGATAAACCAGATAATTGTATTGTAAGTGTGACATCACCAATAAATATAGCTTTGCTTCTTCCTTTGAATAATCAATGTTGGGAAGGATCTCTTTGGTAACCTATACCAATTCAACAAGAAATAAATTATGTGCATACCAGGGCCTCACATAGGCACCTTCAACTTCATCCCCAGATTCATCATCGTTTAAGGATTCCTCGTCTACGTCATAGCCTAGTCCACTCATACCAAGTAGTATGTTGTACACATGACACATCATGGAGATGGTCTTTAGGCCTACCTGCATGGGTAGGATAATTTTGCCAATAGTCGAACATAGTGCATTGTTAAATGCTCTCAATGTAAATGTAGTGGTCACAATGTGTGATTTAGGCATCTTCAAATGACTCAGCACCTTGGTCGTTATTATGTTGATCAACACCATTTTAAATGGCATGTGATTAACACATGTGATTATATGCAATGGAAGGTCAACCGTGGTTGTAGAAACCATCTTTATCTCATGATCATAAAATTGGATCATCGATTCCTAAAACTACTGTACATGTCCCACAAAATTAGTAAATTTTTGTGCATCCTGGGACTGTACTTCAATGGACCTCAAAATATCCATAAGATTCTCCTTATGCCTAGGGTCCCATTGTATTAGCTCATATATTGACAACTTCGTAGGAGTTGTTTGCAGGTTTTGGACCAACCTGCTCCTTATGGTCACCACCGATCTTGTTGGTGGGCCTAGAATATTTTGCATCGATTGTTGATTTGATGTGGCTTGTATTTGAATGGGAGCATGAGGTTGATTCGGTTGTTCATATCTCCCATGTCTAGTGACAATGTTCACCATACCTACGAACCCCTAGGTAGGTGGTTCAACTTGCACCTGGTTGACTTGGCCAACGTTGTTGTGAGGCACCTCATGATTTGGCAAGGTATTTTTTTAAATCCCGATATTCTAATTATCGGGTGCTTGCGGGTTGTGCAACACTACAAGCTTACCTTTTTCAATCATATTTTGCACCATGTGTTTGAAAGTCCAACACACCTCAATGTCATGGTCTTTCGTTCAATGAAGAATGCAAAATAGATCTTCTTAGTACCCCTTTGATTTGGGTTGATTAGGGTCTATCAGCTTGACTTTGACCAATCTAATTGCCTTGGCCTCGCATAGTTGATGGAAAATCGACGTCAATGATTCTGTAAATGGTGTGAATTGGTGATGTGGGCATTAATATTTGTTCTTGCCCTTATAATTTTTGTTGCTCTTTTCATACTATGTAGGAGGTTGGGCCTAATAATTCTATTTTTGTTGCCCTTTGTCCTCTCTTTGGAGATTTAGTACCACTTAATTCACATGGGCCTGCTTGCCCTATTATTTTGTTGCACTCTTCTTTTGTCCCTCTCTCCTATTCTTGAGCTTCAAGTTGCCTTCCTGCAACTCAATGTCCTCGATCACTTTGGCTTATGCCAAAGCCTCTTCGAATGTAGGATATTGTTGTAGCTACAGTAGCAATGAGATGTGCTTGGCACAACTCTTTGTAAACATTTGGGTTAACTCTATGGCAATAATATGGAATGGCAACTTCACCATTAGTCTCCTCCATATATTTATATACTTCTCAATTGGCTCGTCATCACGCTGAGCTAGCACAACCATATCAAAAATATTGACCTGTTTCTTGATGCCAAAGGAATAACGTTCAAGAAAGGCATCAGCTAATTGCTCAAAACTAGTTATGCTATGTTTCTTTAACTTATTTAACCACTCCCGAGCTAGACCGAAAAGTGTCATGATGAAAGTACACAACAACAATGCATCATTTCTTACTATCTAAAAAGAAGCATCCAAAAAGCTTGTGATATGTTTTTGTGCATCCTCATCACCCTTAAACTTGTCTAACCTGGGCATATCAAAATTATCAAGGTAAGCTAGAGTAGGCACCGAAGGATCCAAAGGCTCATTATGAATTTTCCTTAATGTTAGCTTTTGAATAGTCATGCCTTGTCTCTCGATGGCTTTGATCTTCTTGACTAAGGCCTTATAGACCTTCGAAGATAGAAATTCCTCCTCCCTAAGTTGATGTGGAGGTGGATTAGGAGGTATTGTCTTCCTTGTGCGAGATGGAGGGTGTTTCTCTTCCTCCTCCTCAGCTTGGGAGGTCTTAGGATATTCTTGTTTTTATCCATCTCCCTCTTCTTTTTCATGCTGCCTCTACCTCTGATCATTGAGCGATGGTGGTTGCTCCCTTTGTTCGACACTAGCATGAGTATGAGTATCTTTATGCTCTTGATGCATATTGGATTGTGACAAAGCCTTCCTATATACATGCTCTCTATGCTCATCATGAGGATATAGGCCAACCCTAGCTAGCCTATCCTCCTACTCCACATGCTCCTTTTGGGTAAGGATACGCTCTTTGCACATGCACTACTCATATAGCCTCTATCTAATGAGCCTCTGCACTTGAAGGTTTTAATATTCAATACACTACATCTTTAGGCGAGCATCCTCCAATTGATCTTGGATGAGTTGGCATTTCTGCTCTGATGCCATTCAATGTGATCTATCGATCTGATCAGCCATGGGAGGCCTCTGGTATCCTTTCTCTATATGAGCGACTTTATGGGTTATGTACCCATTGGACTAATGTGTTGCACCTCTGCCTCTATCTGTGAAGATGGCATTGGCATCTTGTTGTGCCTTATACTATGAACCACCATGCATAGATAGTGGGTGTGTGACATGAGGGCACTTAGAAGCCTCCCCATGTTCTCTAGTAGTCTTGACGACGCTCATGCTATGCTCACTCGAGGCACGAGTGGGTGGAGCGAAAGGCTTGTAGCATAATTGCTCTAAGACACTACCTAGACCCTATAGTTGTCTAGACCACCACTACTCATATGGTGGTGTGCCATTAGCTCCCACCTTTGATATATCAATGGTGATCTTGCATGGTGGACCATGCATGGTAGTATGGGTAGACCTATTCTCGAAAGTGAGCCTATCTGCCTACCCCTGAATGGGTGGATCTCTAGTCCTTCTATACTCATAAGGTGGAGGTATGGATCCTCCTATGGACTTAGTATGTAGGGGCACCAACCTGGTCCCCTGCACAACAAACTCTTTGGCTGATCCCATATATGTGTGTGCAATGTGGTCTCGGTAATGGCTTTCGATTGGAGTACCCTCATGCTAAGAGGCTCCTTATTCTATCATGTGTCTAAAGGAGTGTAGTAAAGCTCCTCTATCTGGGGTATGCTCTACAAGCTCCCTCATATAGAATTATCTCCTCTAATGCTTGTCGAATGATGTTTGGTTCACTCATGTGGGTGAGGACTTGACATGTGCTGATGTGAATTGGTTAGGGGTTGGTCATTGGCATAAAATTTAGACCTTTTCCGACCACCTCATGTATCCACCATTATGTACCTAGCATCTAGATGTATCTTTTATTATTAAGTAAACAAGATATACAATGATGATTATCTCGTATTAAATTTTGAAAGTGAGCCCTAAACTGTTTGATGTGTTTTCAAGATGTGTTGTATTAGTGTAGAAACTCTTATCATGTTTTGCAAAACTTGTTGGATTTTATTCTTAGTTTAATGGCTTTCACTTGTACGCTCGTAGCTTGACAACTTGGCTATGAACTCCAAGTTGTGTAATCCAACCTATAATGTATGGTAATGAAGCCCACACATGGTCAAGGAGCATAGGTCCTCCCATATCCTCACCCATTTTCCCCAGTCAGTGTTATACCCTCCGAAGAGAATACATGCAAATTTTCTAGGGTACGAAAGGTTCTCGGATCCGGTATTGGTCTAGTATCCAAAGGTTCATAGGATTTGGGAAAACGAATGGAAATTACACCTACCATTGTTGAACCCTACTAGTGGTTGGATGTTAAGAACAACTCACTAGCATTTAAGTGCCAAGTGGTGTGTGTGGTTCATTTTATTGTACATAAAATAAATGCATCATATAGCACACATGCTTAATTTCCATATGCTATGCAAAATGAAGAATGTTTTACATTCAAAAAATACAAACTAATCTAGATGCTCTTTTATACAATGCACATTATGATGATAATTGGCCACTAATTGGTCCTCACACATGCAAACCAAACAAGAAACTCTATCAAGCATGTTTTAGCCTATGGCGGAATGCAATCACAGGTCCGTTGTTCCTAGCAGTGCCTTTCTATGGAAGTAAATGCAAAAGCAAACTAGGACAATTGATTACCCTTTTCTTAGTGGTTTTTCCTAATTTGCATTTGAATTCTTACATGCTGTAAAAACATAGAGGGTTAAAAATAGAGTCTACCTCAGGTCCTGCAATGATTGGTGCTTTGATTTTTACTTTCTGTGCTGTCATCTGGAAGCCACAGGGTTGGTCTATGGTTCTGAATGTAGACCCCACGTTAAACCTACGGTTCAATTGTTGGACCATAGCTGATAGTTACAATCTATACCTACAATTCAAAAAAGTCAAGAACATGTAGTCAGATGCTATTTATGTGGAGTCCCACCGTGATCACCTTCTGTACGACCAAAAAGGCATGCACCTAAAATGTTGTAATTGCATAAACAAAGTAAAATTGATATTCAAACACATAAATGGACAAAACACATGGAAATTACAAGAAATGCCTCTATTATTCCATTAAAATCAATAAGTGTCTGATTACAAGTAAGTCCCTCTTAGAGATACTCTATTTGATACGCAATTACAATTATTTCAATCCCCCTTAGGGATGAAATGCACTATCAAGCCCTTAAGGTGACACGAACTGCTCTAGGGTGGAGTGAACCCTCTTCTTCGTGTTGAGGAAGGAAATGAATGGTTGTAGCTCCTTAAAAACCTATTTCCTACAATCAAGAAACAACACAAGAATGTCAAAAGCATAGGAAGCCTCTCATGATGAGTCCATTTAAAGACAAATAGCATGAGAATAGCATAATGACATAAAATCAATAAAATGCATAAACTATGCTAAACATATGCAAATAATATCAAGATTGATGGAAATATGTAAATGAAGGGCACACCTATCAATCTATGAAATCAATTACTTGAAATGAAACATTATAACATAAAAAGAATCCATTAATGTCTAAACTACTATGATAAGAGCAAGTTAGTAAAAACACTAATCTATCAGTCATAAATGTCTACAACTGCAATTAAATTGTGCAAATGACTAATCTAATCTAATTAGATTAGTAGAAATGAAAACAGTAAGGTGTAGATACCTCTATTGCAAACTGCATCCCTGATGGACGGTCTGCATTATAAACCATGACTGAAAGCCATGGTTAGCACTCAAGTAAGTTTACCCTCAAAATAAAGGGTAGTGGGCTTGACCTCCTTGTCCAATTGATGTTCAAGGGTTGCCTTCGGTGTCCTTCTAACAATTTTGGTAGTTGAATTATTGAATAGGGCCTTCGTTTACTCGAATTAGCATTTCTTGGCTCTCCTAGGTCCTTAGGGCATCCATGGCCTAATTTTTCATGATGCTTGACAAATTGACAATGAGGATGGCAACAATGCTCTCTCTATGCACTCAAGTGAGTCCACAATTCGACAGGGCTTCGCTGCTTTGATCTCCAAATACACTCTCTCTATTTTTCCCTAATTCTCAGGGGTACTTGTAGGATATCCCAGGGCTAGGGGTGGCTTCATGGAGAAACCAAGATCAAGAAGGGGTGGTTAGGATAGTTGGAATGGAAGCTTCCATCCTCTAACCATCATCTTCTAGAACAAATGATCGTTCAAACCAATTTGGCTCGGATGAAGGCTAACTGAACTTCATTTAAGACTACAAGTTGCAGCTATGGTTTAGACTATAAATTGTAGGCCTTAGCCATGATTCAGACTGTAGATCATAGGTATGGGATATGGTTCATATTGATTAGGCTAGGAAGCCCAAATTGAGTGGTTAGAACCACTGCTCTATCTTGGATTCTGTACAAGATCCTCCATATGGTCTTATAGCATGTCCATATGAGTAGTCACCTTCGACATGACGCATTTTAGATGTCTACACAAACTTAGTAGGTTTCAAAATGCCTAAGAAGAAGAAGACTCAAAAAAATATTTATGAAGGATCAGTCGAAGTTACCAGCTAATATGTTTGAAATTCTTTCCACAAATGATGTCCCAAGTGAGGGAGAGAAAATAATGGAGACAAAAATATTATAAACACAATTTAAAGATGCGGGGAATGACTCAAAGACAAACCAACAAATTTAAGGCTTTCAACAAGAAAAAAATGAGGAAATATACACAAGAAGGACAATATTTTAAATTTTGAAACTTCAAATAATACAGGTCCCAAGATATCCTATGTTGAACCTTCCAATAACACTTTGGATTTATACACACAATCTTCAAGGTTAGAAGCCATCCCATATTCAATTGGGATAAGTCAAGAAACAAGGAAAAAAACTAAATATGGATTCCAACCAAAAGGCAGGTCGTAAGACCAATCAACATCATATGGTAAAAGAAGGTGAAAAGCTTGTAGAGGAAGGTAATATTGTTAACCTTACCAATTTTTTAGCCCTGGTATTAATGAATATCATCACTTGGAATATTAGAGGACTCGAAGGGAGTCTTTCAAAACAAAATTAAATTAGAAGAATGATTCAGACAAACCATCCATATCTTGTTTTCCTTCAGGAAACAAAGATTTCAATAGAGGAAATGGATTCAATTTCTAGTAAATTTTGGCCAACTGGAAAAGTTGCTTCCCCTAGTTCCTAGGGGAATTCTGGTGACATTGCTTGCCTTTGGGACCCAAAAGAGGTTGTTATTCACCATATGGTTGGTATTTGGGGTCTTTTAGCTATAGCTATTCAAAGTAGACATTTTAACCAAATTATGCTTTGCATAATTGTTTATGCTCCGACTACTTTGGAGGAAAATATAAGACAGTGGAAGGATATAAATTATATTATCTCTCATTTTCCTAAAGCTTAGATCTTGATTGGAGGAGATTTCAATACCATCCTCTCTTTATATGAGAAAATCAGGGAAAATAGAAATGTAAACAAAAGCACTGACCTCATGAGTGAATATATTGCAAACCTTCATCTTGTGGACATCTAGCCGGATAATGGCCTTATGACTTGGTCTAACAGAAGGGAAGGCTTAGCTTGTATTATGGAGAGATTGGATATGTTTTTTTCTCTAAAATTTTCTTAATCCATGGTCATATTACTAAGGTGAAGACTCTTAACAATGCGGGTTCGGATCACTGGCCAGTCATGGTGGAAATTTGGAAAACCAATGTAATTTTCTCATCTTTTTTATTTTAGTTAATATGGCTTAGAGACAATTCATTTAGACCTTGAGTGCAGCAATGGTGGAAGGAAGGTAAACCAAGATATACGACTAAGATGTATTATTTTTCCAAAAGGTTGCAATACATTAAATCCAAAATCAAGATTTGGAATTGGAAGAAGTTTGGAGATTTTTAACAAAAAAAACATGAATTCATTGCTCAACTTGATAATTTGAATAAAAAATTAGTTTATATGGCCTCAAAAAGAGTACAAGTACAAATGAATTAGACTCATTGCTCAGTTAGAGGAATGGAAAAAAAGATAACTCTTATGGAAGCAAAAATCTAGGATCTAGTGGCTCAAAAAAGGAGATAGAAACACAAATTTCTTCCATAAATCTCTTCTAGCTCGAAGATCTCACAACTTTATTTCTTCCATAAAATCTAATTCTTGAGATGTTCCTACACTTGGGATGGCATGAAATTTGTTGTTGTCAATTACTTTTCCAATCTATTTGCTAATACACTTCTTGACTCGGCTTCTCAATAGAATATTTTTCAAGCCATCCCTACTCTTATCACTTCTGAGGAGAACTCTATTTTGATTGTTCTGATTACTATCAATGAGCTTCAACATATGATTTTTAAAATGCAAAAAGAAAAAACCCTAGGTCCTAATGATTTTCCTATTTAGTTCTATTAAGAGTTTTGGGATATCCTTCATGCTGATTTATTAGATATGGTGGAACAAGCCAGGAAAGCCAAAGAAATTTTGAATATTATCAATAAAAATTATATAGCTCTTATCCCAAAATCTCAAGAGGTAAATCATATATCAATTTTTAGACATAGCTTTATGTAATGTTCTTCTCAAAATCATTACAAAGATCATGGCAAAAAGGTTGAAGCCTCTTTTGCATAAGATTATTTCCCTTGAACAAGGGGGTTATGTGGAAGGGCGTCAAATAGTGGATGAGATAGTTCTTGCTCAGGAAGCCATCCATTCCATGGAAATGCAAAAATATTCATCTATTTTCATTTGTTTAGAGTTATCTAAATCTTATGATAGAGTGGATTGGCACTTGTCAAATTTTTAAGGTAATTTGGCTTCTCTCAGGATTGGATGGTGTAAACACCTAAAACATGTCATTTTTAGGATAACTACTTACATAGGCACATTAATAGCCATGTGACTAAGCCTTGGACTTTCCAAGTATCAAAAGTTGTTCTCACCACTCATCTGGAGCAGTCTTAGCCCATCCAAGCTTGGCCGCTATAAACCAGAGTGACAAGATCCTGGCCACTCAAGCTCAAAGCGGCCAGACCTTAGCCGCTATAGATGACAACGACCAAACCTTAGTCACTGTAGATGATAGTTGCTAAGCCATAAAAGCAAATTTCCAATAAATCGGTCCATTCACAGGTGGAAGTGGCAGTTTGAATGCAATAAAGGTGAGCGGGGACAACTTTGCATTCCCCTTTCACGACCAATTCACATGGGAGTCTTAAGTCCAAATTTAGACTTTACTTAAACATAAAAAAACAAAAATCTTCTCATGCTAACACCTAGTATGCATGAGGAATTTAGTCCTAGTGTTTTTAACATAGACCTAGGGCTTTACACACTTTAAAAGGTGTAAACCTAGAGCACCAATGGATGATCACATATCTGAGATCACGAATTGAACAGAACAGGTCATTGAGGAGAGCTTTTGATATTTGGAGAGTTTCCCTTGGAGATCATTTTTGCAATGAAGTCCTATCATATTGGAGAGCATATTGGAGCATCCTTGAGGAGCAACAAAATGCTAGCCGATAAAGGGTTTAACACACACAAGATATTCAACACATCGAGCAAATCAACCACCATTTCAACATCAAATACAAGCTTTGATCCATAGCCTTGGAGCAAAGAAGACAAGTTTCACTTTAGCGGATGTTGTCTTGGATAGTTTCCCATAGGCCTAAACTAGTTTCTTTTTATTCTACTTTCTTCATGTCTTCATATTATTAGCATAGATTTACTTGATTTCATAGCATTAGTTCATTATATTTTCATTAAGCTCATTCATTTCTAACAGCCTCATCTAGGGAGGTAATCTCGGACATCTAAGCGTGTGTTGTTGTTTCATTACTTACAGGGATATAGGTTCATCGAGAAAATCCACAACATACAAGAGCAAGAGGATCCCTCTAGAAATCAGACCTAGAGAAGGAGGCATTTGTAAGCCCTCATAAATTTTTGTGTGCATCATCGAGAAGCCTAATAAAGTGTGCCCCCTATGAGAGGGGATATTTTATACACCTACTGCCCTCTTTGTGTGTAAAATCATGTATCAAATTAAGGGTATCCCTTAGAGGGATTCATATGTAACCGGATCATGGAAATATCAATATAAAAAGCATTCATTCATTTATTTCTTCGCACTCTGGTTATATCTATTTTATTCCTTTCATTTATTGCATGTTTAATATTAAAATATTCAATTAGATCGCAAGTAGAGTAGTTAGTGGACAACACATCGCTTCCCTAGGGTCGCTACAGATGGTGATCACAATGGGACTCTTGCCTAATTATTTAGTTTACTTTCATTTTTTATCTCTTTATTGACTCGGGTTTTGTGTGCAGGTTTAGCCACTCTAGTCTACAGTGGCCAGAAATCAGCCACTCTGGTCTATAGCGGCTAGGAGTCAACCGCTCTGGTCTACAATGGCCAAAAACTAGTTGCTCTAGTCGACAATGGCTAGAAATAGAGCGCAGCAGAGGATAGAACCTTTGTTCTCTAATCTGGATTAAATATTTAGCCGCTCTGGTCTACAATGGCCAAAAATTAGCCGCTCTGGTCTACAGCAGCCAGGATTCAACCACTTTGGTATACAACGGCCAAAAACTAGCCGCTTTGGTCAATAGTGGCCAGAATTGGAGTGTAGTAGAGGACAAAACCTTTTTTCTATAAGCTAGATTAAAGGTTCAGTCGCTCTGGTCTACAATGACTAGGAGTCAGCCACTCTAGTTTACGATGGCCAGAAACCAGCCACTCTAGTTGACAACGGCCAAAATTGGAGTGCAGTAGAGGATAGAACCTTTGTTCTCTGATCTGGATTAAAGTTTGGTATAGCTCTTATGGTACTTTATGGTTTTATGTCTACTTCTATTTCCTTAAAAACAATGATAATTAAGACATATTTTGATTTGGAAAACTAAAAGAATGAAAAATAAAGAACTTGCATCTTGCACATCTTAGGTTTCTTTTTAGATTTTCCACTAGGCGTTGCTAGGAACAATGGCTTCTATTTGTAAAGTTTGCCCTAGAATCCAATGTGCTAGGAACTGTGTGTTGGTTTTCTTGCTTTGAGGCCTTTCTAAAGGCCATACTTGCACCTAATAGAGTGCATCCATTAATCTCATAGTAGTTATGCATCTTTCTAAAAATTGAAATGTATTTTGCATTAGGCATATAGGAAATAGTCATTGCTACTGTATGATGCATTCTTATTCATGAAAACTTAAAATGAACCACACACACACACGCATATTTTAAACATTGGGGAATTGGATTTCATCACCAACCCTCAATTCAGTCCACTGATGTTGACATTCATCTCCTTCCACTGGTTTTCCCCCTAGAGCTTCCTATAAATGGATTGAGGAACTTACTTATAGTGGTACTAAGTTACTTATGTTCAAACTATCTTCCACTATTGGAAAAATCATTGGTTTAGAGTGGAAGAACTAGGTGAAGCCCCCACTAGGATTTAAGAGGTGTACCCTAGTCTCTTTTGAGAAATCATGTTTGGCATGAGTGTTCTTGATTATCACTATGGATGAGTCTCCTCATTCTAAATCTAAAGCAAGAAAAAGAAACAAGAAACAACAAAACATCAAAATACAATAAACAGTTTAGGGCAAACTTAAATTGGTAATCAAGATAAACATTTTTCTTGATATTGTTTGGTTATATTTAAGTGCAACACAAAATCTAAATTCCCAAAAACAATGGTCAACACAAGAAGTAAACATCCTCGGTCTGATACTGATATAGAATCTGAAGCAACACATACCCTTAGACGAAGTCGTAGTAACATTGAAATACCTACTCGTAAGACCGTGAGATGTATTTTTGCGAGTCAAGGGGTGATAACTCAACCCTTGGGGGTTTTCCTTGAGAAACTACAAATAGGGAACCACATCATGAAACTACATCACATAAACACAAAGATGCCTCATGACCATAATCATCAAGGATACATGAGGAAACCTCAAGGGCTTCCTCTAAACACACAAAAACTTCTCAAAGATATGAGGAGGCTTCAAGAGCTTCCTCCCCACATGGACATAAGAGAGGTTCTAAAAACCATTCTTCACACAGGGATGACGAGGCTTCCACACCTCCATCCTTATGGATAAATGGGGTGACCACAAAGCCTTTAGTATCAAAAGGACACACGAGGGTTGCAACATCCCAACACTCACATGAGACATTTAGAATAGATCATCCCACTAAGGGGCATGGAACTAGAGATACATCCAGTCATAGACATCAAAAAGAAGATATCCTTCACACAAGAGGAAGGATTCCAATAGACTATGACCTCATTGG
Organism: Wollemia nobilis; assembly: GCA_028583015.1. Taxonomy (NCBI): domain Eukaryota; kingdom Viridiplantae; phylum Streptophyta; class Pinopsida; order Araucariales; family Araucariaceae; genus Wollemia; species Wollemia nobilis. The sequence goes on from JAQPPZ010001876.1 coordinate 1,882,391, forward strand.
AGTAAATGGCACCCCATAGGATTAGCCATGGAAAATAAGATAGTTAGATGAGTTGGATCATATTTATTCGAGACCACTTCCCAAAATTGTAGCTACAAATAATTTTGCATCTAAAAGTTCACGAACCATGACTTCTAAGCCCACTTCTCAAACTGGGGGTGCCTCAGGGTGACCCCGTAGTAAACATACATAGTCTGATCATAGAGACACTCAAAAATACACTGAACAAGTTACATTAGCTAGCAAGAGAAAAGAAATAGCAAAAACCTCTTCGAGAAATTTGTGAATCAAAACCACTAGAATAGGATCAGATAAGCATGAGTCTTCTATGACAATGCAAGTTAACCGCATGCGATGGTTAGAAAATGCCTTGCACAAAGAGCGAGAGCTTGTAGAACATCTCGAACATGATAAACAAAGAGAAATTCTTTTGTGCCAATAGGAGCAATGGTTAATATATCAAGCTGAGCAACTAGCTCGTATTAACCAACAAGAAAATGGAAATTATCATCAAAGATATCAATGCGCTTACTCACCAAGATAGGGGCACACTAGACAAGAAGGAAACCCACAACAAAACCACCCTCCAAATCATGAACAAAATCCAACTGGTGGAGAAAGGGTAAACCTGATAGAGCAGGATCAGACACATCCTAAATCCCCTCGTAGGAGGGAAGAAAACAAAAAAAATCAAGTGGATAGAGGCCTACCTCCACCACCACCGTGAGAGGGTCTTCAAGAGGAGGAACTCCTCACCTCAAAATCATTCCAAGAACTCCCTAAAAATATGAAGTCCTTTGAGAAACAAGAGACGGAGGGGAATGAAAAAACATTGAGAAAAATACACAACCAGTCGTTGTGCCCATCAGTTCCTAGCCCTGTATATCCTAAGCATTTTGAGATGCCTAGGTTGGAAAATATTAAGGGTGAAGAGGACATACAAGAGCACGTTACCAATTTCATCAATGTATATTTTCATCTTGAAGACAACGATGCTCTTATGCTAAGGATATTTATTATGACATTTTTGGGTGCCACCATGCAATGGTTCAACCAACTACCCAAGCATAGCATATCCAATTTTGAGCAACTAGTGAATGCTTTCCTGAAGCATTTCTCTTTTGGTTCTAAAAGGAAGGTGAACCTTTCAGACCTATCCAATTTGAAACATTATGACGATGAGCCAGTATTGGATTATGGGAATAGATAGAGAAAATTCATGGCAAAGTTATCATTATCCATCCCCACAGAAAAGATTTTTTTCATGTTCATCAAGAGTTGTTCTAAACACATTTCCCTCTTACTAAAAATTCAACAATACCCCTCATTTGAGGAGGCCTTGGCCTAGGCTAAACTCATAAAGGACATAAAAGTAGATGAGAGAACCATCAAACTCTGAACCAAGAAGGAGTGGAAAAAAATGACAAAAATGGCAAATATAAGCATAAGCAGGCAAACCCTGCTCTAGTTAATCAAGTGGTATTGGTTGCACCTAAGGATGGGGCTATGCAACAACCCCAAAATTATCAAGCATAGACCCCACAAGACAATTATGATCAAAAGAAAAATCAAGGATGAAACAACAAATGCAAACCCCCTCGCTACTTTACACCATTGACAGAATTAATGAAATCAATCTTCAACCAATTAAGCGATGCGGGAAAGATCAGGTTCCCTAATATACCTCTTATAGATCCCAACCATCCTAAGCCAAAATGATATAAGGAAGATCAATTTTTCCCTTATCATAGGATACCGGGGTATAACATTGATGTTTGTGTTGGTTTCAAACATCAGGTACAAAACATGATTGAGGTGGGAGAACTTAAAGTTGACAACCCATTGGCTCCTAATAACAAAGATATGGGCATATACAAAAACCCACTATCAAACCATGAAGTCCCTAGAGGGCAAGGTGCACAAGTCAATCAAGTCTAAATTAATACGCCTACCCATGGGTGTTTTGGGATGGTTGAAATTGTCAATGTAGCAAGCAGGAGTAGACAGTATGGTCAACCACAGCCTCCTGTAGCTCCCATTAATGTCCTCGCCACACCTAGGCAGAGGCAGGGGCAAAACAACCTCCTAGGTACACCAACCCAACCTATGGTAACTATTTAGAGTAGACTTGAGCAAAACTTACAAATGACTTTGACTAAGCTATCCATCTATGAGCTCATACAACAGTCCCCAAAGCATAGGGAGACCTTGATGGAGATTTTAAGGTTGATTGAGCTCCAACCACAAGATCCAAATGCATTCACCCATTTTGTGGTACAAGTACAAGAATACCAGGAACCTATAATTTGATTATATGATCACAATATTAAGATAGTGTCGACTACCTTACCAGACCTTCTGCTACACATCATGGCGTTAGTCAATAATTTACCTTTTAAGTGGGTCTTGATCGATACAGGTTCATAAATCAACATCATCACAACAACAACCATAGAACACCTTAAGATCCCCAAGTCCAATATCATTTCGAGAGCCTATACATTAAGGGCTTTCAATGATGCTTTATGCAATACTATGGGAACGATAGTCCTACCTATCAAGGTGGGGCATAAGACCATCCCTATGATGTGTCATGTCTTGGAAGGGGCCATGCAATACAACATCCTCCTAGGGAGACCTTGGATAAGGGACATGAAGTGTGTTCCTTCGATCTTACACCAATGTGTCAAGTATGTGCATGATAACAAAGTCTACATGGTGTTGGCTAATGAAGAGCCATTCAAATATGTTCATCAGGTGGATTATCTAGGATAATTTGTGATTCCTTCTGCCCACTTGTATGTAGGACCTTCATCTCCAACTATGCAACTGAATTATAAAGATAAATGGGTACAAAAAGACCCATCTGCATCAACACCTCATCTAGAACCCAACATGACTAATGCTTCTAAGATACCATCAACGTCTAAACCAAAAGAAAATCAAAAGCTAAAGGCACCCTTAGTTGAGGGAAGGAAGCTCAAGGAAGCACTAACCATAGCCATTGAGAAAATTTCAAGTCCCATGGAAGAATATCTCCAGGATCAAGCTGAGGAGATACTAGAACCCACTTCGCCAGTGTCATCTGTAGGATCATCCACATCTTATGCAACTATACACTTGAAAAGCACAGGGATAGGATAATATCTTGTATAGAACATAACATTCATGCCCATCATAGATTCTACACAAGATATGGGATGGCCAAAATACTTAAGACCACCAATGGGAACAGTGGTTCCACTTGGAATCCCTCCCAACCAGACAAACTTTGTCTATGCTAGACTAGATTGTGCCCATAAGTCTACTGATGAAGAAGAGGACAATGATGAATTATTCACTGTTAATGTTTGTTACCTCTCTAATCCTGAGTTTGCTCTAAGCTACTTTGAACATTGCCATTGGCATGGTTATGGTCTTGGTATATATGAGAAGGTGCGTAGACGTCCATTCGATCCGCAATACCAACTTCCCACTAATTTTTTTGGATTAGGCTATCATATCAAAGGTCGATATGACTCTCTAGCAGTAGCCTTGGATAGATTAAGCTTGGGGTTAATATAAGACATCGATTTTATTCCTTATCACCCACCAAGTACAAGACATCTAAGCAACAGATAAGTGGTTGTGGTGAGCATACCACCACCTAAAACATATCATCCAAGCTCCACAATTGATGCCACCCCAACAGGTTACAACTCATGGGATGAAGAGAAAGAAGAAAATAGATATGTGGCAAGTGATGATGAAGCACAAGTAGACTTGGCCTATCATGGGCCTTGCTATTTGCATAGATTTACTTGGTCCATCCACAATCAGAGTGGATTCATATCATACAAAAGTGGCTATGAGTCAGAGGACTCAATAGAGAGATCCTCCCTAGGACTAAGGAAGTGGCCCCATAGCTTAGGGCAAGAAACTAATGCAAATTGTTTAATCATAAGTGACAAAGAATATAAATATGAGATAAAAATGGTCTACTTAGGGCCAAGACATGAGCCTCTTATCTTGGGGCCACATACCAATGCTAACATTTTTTGGATAAGCGATGATGACTTTGAAGATGAAACTAAGATGGCTTATCTTGGGCCTCACCATTTGTAACAAGTCAATGCACTTGTAGAAAGAGAAGTGGCACTCTGTGCCATAGACCCCAATTTGTGGTTTTTGGGAAGACTTGTCGACTTAGTTGCCATTCACTGCGTGGTCAATCCTCCTCTGCCTACATTCAAATATTTGTTAGATCCCAATGATCATATTATCTAGCCTACTCAGGGGCCATATCCAAAAATTCCTTTTCCTCCAGAACCTCATCGTGAGTATGGAAGGGAAACCTCTGAGACACAATTTCACCCACATGGTCCTAGATATTTCATTCCATCCATCAACACAATCTCCATTGATTTGACCACTCCACTTCATAACCCAACATATCCCACTAAACCTTTGTGTCTTGATACGGAGGCTATTGATTGGGATCACACTGATTCACCCATAGAGCCTAAGGATATTTTCTCTAGTGAAGAGACATTACAACCGTTCCATTTTGCATCAGGTTGTGTTTATGACATGTTCCATGTTGGTTTGGATATTAAGTCAGTAGGACCTGTAAATCCCATTGATGAAATTCACTTGATACCCATGCCTCACCGGTTGGATGATGGGTCACATATGGTTATATAAGTAAATTTTGATGTGGACATCAGCGATGATCCTACTCAACCAAAGAAGGTCAAGTTTGGATAAATTCTATCCCCAGAGGAATAAGCCATCATTATCCCTCTCCTCAAGGAGAGACCAAATATTTTTGCTTGGACTTACAAATATATGCCAAGGATCGATCCAAAGTTAGTTGTTCATGACCTATCATTGGATCCCCTAAAGAAGCCAGTCAAGAAAAAATTGAGGAAGATGCATCCAACCATCGCTTTTATGGTGAAGAATGAGTTGAAAAAACTATTGGATGCGATTTTCATAGTTCCCATTGACTATCCTGAATGGGTATCAAACATGGTGCCCATGGAAAAACCATATGGAAGAGTGCGCATTTGCACAGATTTTAGAGACTTGAATAGGGCAACTCCAAAGGATTCATTCCCATTGCCAAACATAGACGCTCTTAATGATGCCACAGCAAGTCATGAGATGCTCTCCCCAATGGATGGTTTTTTCGAATACAATAAAATTTGGATCAAACCTGAGGACCAACACAATACTTCTTTCATTACTCCATGGGGGATATTTTGTTACAAAGTGATGTCATTTGGCCTTAAAAATGCTGGTGCCACATGTCAATGGGCCATGACATATATCTTTCATGACTATATGCATAAGATCTTGGAAAACTACATTGATGATTTGCTAGCCAAGTCTTTATTACAACAAGAGCACGCTCAAGTCCTCACAAAGGTCTTTGATCACCTCATTGAACACAATGTCAAATTGAATCCTATTAAGTACATGTTTGGCGTAACTTTTGGTAAGCTCTTAGGGTTCATCATTTCCAAGAGGGGCATCAAAGTTGAACCTGCAAAGGTAAAGGCTATATTGGAAATGGCCACCCCTACCAACATTAGGAATTTGAGAAGCCTACAAGGCAAGGTAGCATCCATAAAATGGTTCATTGCTCAATTATCAGATAAGTATTGACCCATGAACCGGTTTCTATGCAAGGATGTCCCATTTTATTGGGATGAAGAGTTCCAAGAAGCTTTTATAGTGATCAAAATATACCTGGAAACACCGCCAAGGCTGGCTCCACCAAGGCCAGACATCTCATTTTTGCTATACATATCGACTATTGATTTTTATTTGGGCACCATGTTGGCCCAAAATAACATGCAATACAAAGAGCAAGTCGTATATTACATTAGTTGCACCTTGGTGAGTTATGATCTGGGATATGCGTATGTAAAAAAGTTGTGCTTGGCAATGGTCTTTGCAACCAAAAATTTGTGACACTACATGTTGAGTCATACGACCTACGTTATATCCAAACAAAATCCTTTACGATACATGATGAACAAGACATATCACAATACACGTACTGCAAAGTGGATCATGCTATTGATAGAATTTGATCTAGAGCTCATAAGCCAAAAGTCCATCAAGGGACAAGTCATAGCATAGCAGAGGCACCTCTTCAGGATAGCAAGCCTCTCACTATAGATTTTCCTGATGATGTAGTCTTTGCATTATCAGATCCACTGGAACTCGAAGAACCTGATAAAGAAAGATACATGGTATTGTTCTTTGATGGTTCAAAGTGCGAGCAAGGGGGCAAAGCAGGAATAGTATTTATCACACCATAGGGTGCTCCATTGCCCTTATTATTCAAGCTAGACTTCCCTTGCACAAACAATAACACAGAGTATGAGACCTTGATTTTAGGACTTCAAATAGTTGTGGCAATGGGTATTAAAAGATTGAATATTTTTGGTGACTCCTTGCTCATAGTTAACAAATTCAAAGGATTGTTCTAATGTAAAGCCCACTCCTGAAAGCTTACAAAGAGCTTGTTGACACTTACCTAGCCCTATTGGAATGGTATGACATCGAGGAAATCCCTCGTATGTCAAACAAATTTGTAGACACCATGGCATATTTGGGATCCTTAATCCCTCAGAATCCATCTACTAATTTCACAATCGTTCATGTGAAAGTGCTTGCACACTCAGCAATACAATGCAAGGCTATTGACAATCAAGAGTCAGTCAACATGATCCAAACTGAACCAAATCAGGATTGGTCCTTCAGAGTTAGAGCTTTCTTGCAAATGGCACCTTGGGAATATTTGATCTCTCAAGGTCCTTTGAAGTGTGGTATAACCATTCACCACAGGGTTGTTTCCCAATATGCATTTTCAAATTTTGAATTGCAAGGAGAACATGTCATTTTTTCCATAGAAGTTGTGGCTTATCAGGATTGGCTTTCCCAAGTGCGATATTTCCTTAAGCTGGGAATAGTACTGCAAGACCTGTCACATGTTGAAAGATGAACCTTTAAACAAAAGGTAGCAAGATACATTTTTCTAGGAGACGTCCTCTATAGACGAGGTTATGATGGAATGCTCCTTCGTTGTCTTGAGCCCTAAGAAGCATCCTGGGAAATTTTTTAAGCTCATGATAGTATGTGTGGCGGTCACATTAGTGGCATGGCCATCGTTAATTATATCTTGATAATGGGTTACTATTGGCCCACTATGGAAAAATATTGTTGTGAGTATGTCAAGAAATACGTCAAGTACCGTCATCATGCAAACCTCACCCACATACCATCACAATCCTTGCAACCCATCTAGGTAGCATGACCCTTCTCGTAAAGGATATTAGACTTGATTGGGAAGATCTCTCCCCATATTTAGGTCGACACACATTCATCATAACGGCCACTGAGTACTTCACCAAATGGGTCAAAGTGATCCCCTTAACATCAAAAATGGGACCAAGGATTGCAAAGTTTATACTCCACAATATCGTAAGTCATTTTGGGGTCCCTTCGAATATTATATCGAATAATGGGCCATCTTTCAAGAACAAAAATATGCGTACTTTAATGAACAAATACCATATTCAGCATAGTTTTTCAACACCATATTATCCATAAGAAAATGGGCAAGCAGAAACCTCAAAAAAATAATCGTCTCCATCTTGAGGAAAATGGTTAAAGATAATCATAAGGATTAGCATTTGCAATTACCTCTTGCATTATGGGCATACAGGACTAGTGTGCAGACGCCCACTGGGGCAACACCGTTTTCACTTGTATATGGCATTGACACCATCATGCCCCTAGAGTTGGAGATTCCAACCTTGCGTGTATCATTGAAGGACTTCATAGATGATGACACCGCATGACAAGGCCGCCTTGATCAATTAATGCTTATTTATGAATGTTGAGTAAATGCCTTGGAGCATCTCTGCATTTATCAGGATTTCCTTGCACAAGCATACAATAGTAAAGTCCAATTGAGGGAATTTAAATTTGGAGATCTTGTGCTCAAATAAAACCAACAGAACTCAAATTTTTTGCCGCATTTGCGAGATAATTTTACGATAAATTGGATATGCCCTTACATGATTTCAGAGAGGGTTGGGTCTGTAGCATATCGCCTCACATATTTGGATGGTGTTGAAGATCCTGAGCCTCTCAATATCATTCATTTGAAGGCGTTTCATTCATAAAAATAAAAAACATTCAAATAATATCAAAAAATCAAATAATACATAAAAATAAAAAACACTCAAATAATATCAAAAAATAAAAAACATTCAAATATGTCAAAAAAATCAAAAACATGCAAATAATACATAAAAATCAAAAACATTAAAATATGTCAAAAAAATCAAAAACATGGTCACCTCCACAAAAATCTCCAAAGGCTTCTTGAAGCCCTTTGGTCAAATCAAATCACAAAAAGCTCTAAAAGCATCTTAAAGCCCTTTGGTCAAATCAAATTACAAAAAGCTCCAAAGGCATTGTTGGTCAAATATCTGCCTAATTAATAAACATAGCGTTTATGCGCCCTAGATATGGCCAACATTGAAATTCCGAAGGAAAGAGATGTCCTCCGTGCCAATATCTAGAGAGGGCTGGTTCTCAAACTAATTCTAAAAATGGTAAAAGACTAAGGATGTAGGAAAGAAATTGGAAATAACAAAAAGAGATGGAAAATATAGCCATAGGCCAAAGTGTAGAATTGGTGTTAGACAAACTAGCAAGAGAAAACCCAGGCACAAATTAGCATTCATGAAAGGAAATGAAATAGAACAAGCTCACAATCTTGCCATAATAACTATCAAAATGGTACTCCAGCATTCGCTTTCTCCTTAGCAACTTTAAATCCAATGATAGAATTTAAATTCAACAACAAATTAGATAGGTGAATGGAAATAGAAACACATTAAGCAAAAAATAATTATACACAAGATCACTCAAAAATTCAAAAATCTGATGCCTTCTATTAATGCAGAGAGCTTAAGGGAATCTCTCACAAAATGTCTAACTCCCTTTTACAATGAAATTTATCTAGTATTTATGAAGGTTTTCACCTCTTTCATTTAATACATAGGAGCGAAGAATGTCTGAGAATAAAAGACAAAATCAACAAAATCCTCCTTGAGTTCCTAGAAAATCCATTCGCTAGGGGAACAAATTCCTAAAAATTCGAACTTCTGACGGAGGTGTGCCTATTAGGAGAAAATATTAAATTCTTTGGATCACCTCTGATACATTGGAAATCATGAAGGTTCGTTTCCCTTTGCCTTCCTCTTCGTGATCCATAAAATGAGTATCTGAGAGTGCCCTTCATTTAATGTCAAATTCAACATCTTGACCAAAGTTCCATTCATTCGATGTATCTTCACCCAGCATTAGCTTTGCCCCTTCAGACATGCGCAATATTGACATAAACATGTTTTCCCAATTCAAGGGCGAATGGCACGTTCACCCCTAAGGGAAGGTGAACGTGATTCTCTGTCGTCACTAGGTGGTTTGTCGATAGGAGATGTGAACGGTGTGTTTTTCCCTCGACTAGGGTGAACGTAATTTGATTCGGGCGTGTGCACTAATTGGTTATCCCATAAGAGAGGTGAATGGTATGTTCACCCCTCAACTAGGGTGAACGACATTTGATTCGGGTGCGTAATCCCTATAGGTGATGCCAAGGCACGTTCACCCCTAGAAAGGGTGAACGACTCATTCGCCCCTAAGGGAGGGCGAACGCAATCTGTCACTTTTTAATTTTTTTCCATTCTACTTTCAAAACCGATTCACCCTTAGAAAGGGTGCAAGGGATGTTCACCCCTACGGAAGAGCAAATGTCAATGCACAAAATTTTCTAGCGATTTCACTTAAGCTTTTTATGAAACTCATTCTCTCCATTTTTTTGGAACTTGAAGGACATCTCTCCATTAATACATTTAAATGCATTAGATTTCAGAAAATTATTTCAAATTATTACAACTATCCAAAAATAAAAGAGACAAATATATTATTGCTTTATACAAAATTTCCACCAATGAATCAAAATGGCCAACATTTCTTGGTGACTCACGGGGTATCCAACTTGCATGGATGCAAGCGATCCCAGGCCTTTATCCATTGGGTGCAGAGTTCTTTTTTCCAGCTACTACTGCCTTCTTTGTTGTGGAAGCTTTCTTCTTGGATGCCTAGTGCACGCGTTCTACTTCTTCCTATTCTGCCATGGCTACAATGTGAAGTACTTTCGCACATTTTGCCTCTTATTTCACCTTTGCTACTACTTCACGATTTGCAACTGCTTGCTCTTCTTGCTCTATGATAACCTCTGTAAGGGCCTCGTAGGTGCGAACAACCTCATGCCAAGCTTCAGTATTAAATAAGCATGGAACACTGAGAGATTCATAAATGAAGCAAATATTTTGCACATCCATCAAGCTGAGGTGCTTCGAATGCTAGGCTAATTCATAAAGAGACAACTCCAAACATGTATACTTTTCAATCAGAGGCAACACTTGTGCTTCAATAAGGGGATTAATCAAGGCATTAATGTCTGCAGTATCTTCAATAAATGCATTCCAGAGCTCTTGCAATTTCTCCATCAGAAGAGGTTCACCTCATTCATCCAGTAAGGGAGTGAAACCCAGCCGATCGATAGTCTCAAAATGAGACATCAAAATAGTATGCTCTCACTCAATAGTATTGAGGACATCCTGCCCTTCATTTAAAAGATCCATGCACTAAAAATAGCTTCGTAGGGTTACGCACGCTCGATACCAGCCATAATCCATCTCACTAAGAGGGTGAATGTTCAGAGATATATTCAATAATGCTTGTATCTTCACAGTTGTCTCCATATAGGGTGAAAGAAAATCCTCCACTAAATCAATCGTTTGTTGCCCAATTTGGATTTGTATCCCTGCTTCCCATAAGTACTGCAACACCTTGATGGCTTGTGTGGCCAACTTGGTAGAATTTTGGACAGAAAAAAGGTGAATATCTCTTACACTATCGCACAAAAATCTTGCAACAGGGGTGGCCTTGGATTCCAATTGCTTCTTGAGTTCTTCGACCTACTGCTAAAGATTATGCATTTCAATTCTAGCAGCATCATGCTACTTCAAGTGCACCAGGACTTGATTGCACATATATTCATTTTCAGTGATCGTCTTTTCTTCTGTCACCCTGCTCTTGGCCAAGATGCTTTCAAGCTCCAGCACCTTATTTTGCACTTCAAAATATTTCTCTTTATAATGCTTCCCATGCAAATACAACGAACTCATATCAACTTGCATATTACCGATTTTTTCAATGGGATTAATCCACGTCAGATCTTCAGTGATAGTCTCAGAAACATAATTTTTAGGTTGTAACTCACCTTGAGGTTTTTGAAACAATGGAGTGAATTTTGTCATATGAGCCTCCTTGGCAATTGGATCAAAAGCCACCTTCTTTATTGGACATGCCAGCACCAAAGCCTCCTTTCGTCGCATACTCTTCAACCATTGGGAAGAGCTCAGATGCATCCGATTTAATTTTTCAATGTCTAACTGCTTGCAGGCTACCTACACATCTAGGACAGTCTATAGCTCCAAAAATGGTGTAAATGGAACAAAAAATTCTGGGTGACCAGGCCCAGTGGACATGGATGACACAGATTGTAATGAAGGAATGGACACAGGAATGGTGGAAGGAAGACAAATGGTGGAGGGAGTGGAAGACACAGGTGTAGCCATATTTATACTAATTTTAGATGGAACTTGGGTACTAACAGTCATAATAATGGAGGAAGTGACGACTGAGGGAAGGGGACAAAAAAGGATTTTCCCCCAACACATATGAACTAAAATAAATGGAAGATGAAGGAGCAGGAATGAAAGAAGGAGCAACAACGATTTCAAAAATGAAAGAAGTTGAAGTAGAAGAAGAAACCATAGAAAATGAAATGAAAGGACTACCAAAAGGTGGAGAGATAAAAAGTGGAGGAGACTAAAATGTAACAGATGGGACTGAAGAAGAAATCATTGCGTGCTCGATAAGAGGGAGAGAAGAAGAGGGAAAATATGACATACCTTGGGGCACAGGTGCCACTTGTTCCATATATGGGAGAGGTTGCACAAGTTCCTCCTCTTATTTATTTACCTATGGTTCACCAACATTTAGGGTTATCCCCTCATTCAGAATCTCAACATGAGAATCTTCAGAAAGCTGCTCTTTCTCTTCCTACTGTGCCATTGGAAATATTTGTACTACAGAAGTAGGAAGTTCAACACTTGGTGAAGGCTTTGCTACCAGAATAGAGGTGAGTGTAGAACTTGGCATGCCAAAAATCATAGTACCCAAAGACATGGGTGTTGTAATAGTGGAAGTAGTAGTTGCACCAATACAAGGTCGTTTAGCTGCTTTAGGAAATGGAGGTGTCATTGGTTGTTTCTATTGTTTGGGTGCGGGAACCTCCTCCTGAGGGTGCTTCATCCTTTATGATAACCTTTTGAATACATATTATTGTTATTCTTCTTCTTCTTCTTCTTCTTCCTCTTCAACGTCATCCTCAACTATAGGATTTTCCTCTTCAGGTTCACTTTCACCACTTTCGGACTACTGAAAACTTTGCGGTAAAACAATGGCAAAAGCAACGGGTTGATAAGATTTCACAAACTTATCATAAACTTCAAAAAATTGAATATCAAGCTTCATCCCATAAGCATTATACGACTTTCTCCTATGAATGCGCATCATCCACCAATTCATAATTTTCTCCTCTGTCCAATCAGGATTCGCTTCTTGGACAGTTGTGAACAACCTAGAGGAGGAATATGAGTTGCATTATTTTTTGGATTATACTTCACTTCCTACTCATAGTAATAATGCCATGGAGGAAGGGAGGACATCTTCTCTATATGCCAGTTCATGTCTGGCCCATCAAAATTATTTTTTTGCCTTTGAATATTCGAGTGCAAGCAACAATGAAAGGACTTTGCCTTAATAAATTCCAAAAACTTTCCAAGTGGGTCATAGTGCCAACACTATGGTAACTCAATTAAACCTAGGTCTTGAAGTGCCATTGTCAACAGGCAATTTTTCCCAACCTGATTCACTTCTATACTTCCAAAATTTAAGTGCATAGTACAAGTTGTCTTCTTTCCTCGTCCAAAGCCATATATATCATTGATATAATCCATCTGGTACACCACTTCCATTGCAAAAATGTTCATAGTAGCAAAATAAGGCAACAAAAATGGTTTACCTGTATATCCAAAAATTCAAACTACCATACCCTAAGTGAGAAAAAATATGTTGCCCTCTTGCTTCAAAAAAACTACATCTCTCAAGTCGCGAGGCACTCGATCGCAACTGCCACAAAGAAATTCAATGGCGGGGCCCAAAAACCAGCTATTAAAGCTATAGATAGACTCTTTCTTTTTTAACACCTGAGTCCACTTATAAACCAGCAGAGGCTCATTCTTTTCGTCCATTTGTGTAACAACGATAAAATAAAAACATCATTGCATCTAAAAAAAGAAGAACCATACTAGCAATGAAGTATACCAAAATGATCTAGATTTCCCTTCCTACAATATCTATAACTGCAAATTGATTCTCCATGAAATAAATTTAGCCCAATCAAAATAAATCGGATTTCCACCTTACCTCATAGCCACGGACGACTAAAAATCCATCTTAGAAATACATTGAGCCATAGTTGCCTATCATTTATGCACCATTTCATCTGAGGGCAACCCAAAAATCCAGGAAAGCATGTAATAGATGTCCTGGCACTTGAATTCTGAAAGAAGTTTAGGCAAACTCGGTAGCTACCCCAACTATTGATCTTTGAAAAGCTGAGTTTCCATGAATTATTTCATTGTAACTGTGGAGACATACCTATCCTCTTGTTCATCCGTATGGATATTTTTGTTTATTGCATAATTCGACATGCCTACCCCACAGGCAAAATCCTCTCGGATCTCATCCGGTGTAATTGTGAATAGAATATCTTGTCTATAATTTTGGATGTCCCTAGTAGAGGAGTCATAAAATTGTGCAGTTAACTGAATAATCTCAAGGCACGAATGCACAGGTGAACAAATATACCATGAAAGCTATGAATTGTGTGGCATTGTGAGCCAACTATTGTAGGAAACTCCCTGATTTACTATGGCTTTGACCTCTTCCCTCAACTAGTCAACTCCTTTATGCATGATCAAACAATCACCAATCTCAGCCATATTATCTTCGTAAGGGTCCAGGCCAACATAATCATTTTGTTGGGCTTTCTTAGCCCTTGAACTTCTTTCTATTTTCTTAGCGGGATTCACTTTTGTGACCTCCAACGCCTATGCTGGTTCTTTGTTGCATCTACCCATTTTGCCAAACAAATAACTATGACTCTTCTACAATTCCCTACTCTGAAATCTCAAAAATTCTTCTACACTTCAAAGCACAGGATACAAAGAAGCAAAAGATTTAAAAAATCAGGGTGAAAAAAAAAAATTAGCCTTTTACCTCCCAATATTTATAGTCGCTACCAACTGCTATAGTAATTACATAATTAAATGCAGGCACGCCTTTAGGGAGAAATATTCTTTGAAAACTGCTCAAATATCCTTTCCAAGGTACGAAAATATTCTTTTCTAGTTTGTCGTCGAACCCTCCTAAAAAAATGTGCCCTCTGCACTGCGTAATCTTATGAAAAAATGTGCCCTAATGCTAGAATATTTTTAGGAAAACCAACCCGACCATTACTCATTCAATCATTAATTTTACCTGCTACCTTGAAAAAATCAATTTGAATGCTCCCACATTCGAAAATCATTACTCAAATTTATCGCCCACTACTTTTGATTATCGCCACGTACTCCTTGGGAATATCTTCTTCAGCAAAAACCCTCTCAGGTGCTTATGAATCCATGCGCGTATGTGTTTTTAAAATCTCATAGTGTGCCTCCTGAAAAAATGGTTTTTTTCTTTTTTTTTGCATTTTTTTCTTTTCTTATCACTCCATTTTTTTTCTCTTAATGACATCATCAAAGTGCATTCGCCCTAAATATAGGTGAACATGATGCTCACCTCTTTCAATAGGTGCATGCGAAACTCTATCACTTCTTTACCAATATTTGAGTTTCTTTTCTTTATTTTTTTTCTTTTTCGGGCGAATGACGTCTTAACCATCATTTTTTTTTTTTAGAATATCTTTATACCTATGCAGAATTGTTTAAAATGCATGAAAATATTTACATATATACAGGATGTTACCTTTTATTTGAAACCTTACGAAACATAAGCCTTCAGATGAAGGTCATTCACTGGGATAGGGAGATCATACCCTTCCATGTCACAAAGTTGGAATGCATTAGAAGAAGTGACAGCAGAAATTCAAAAAGGTCCTTCCCATATTGCATCAAATTTTTGATGTTTTCCTGGCTTTGATTTTTTCTCATTCTATTTCAGTACCAAATCGCCCACTTGGAATCTTCGATCAGTCATTTTTATCTTGAACCACTTCTTCATCTCAACTGCATGTTCTGCAAAAGTATGGTAAGTACGCTCCCTTCATTCTTCTAATTGCAACAATTGCATCAATCTAACCTCCGTTGGATAATTTTCTTCATTATCATCACAAAACATCTGCAATGCTTGGATCATAGGGAGCTCAATATGCATAGGAAATATAGCTTATTTCCCATACACCAAAGTGTATGGGGAGGTCTTTATTGACTTTTTCACTGAAATACGGTCAGCCCAAACTGCCTGATTTAATGACAAATTTCAACTCTTCTTATTATCGCCCATTATTCTTTTCAAAATCTGGAGAATATTCTTGTTAGTTGACTCAGCCAATCCATTCCCCTATGGGTAATAGTTGGAGGAGGTCTTCAGGTAAATTCCATACCTACTGGTAAATTCTATAATTTGGAATCCAATGAAGGAGTGCCATTGTTGGTGACTAAAGAATCTGGTATGCCAAAACGAGTAATAAGGCTTTCCAAAAAAGAAATAATAGTCGCCTGATCTGCCTTTTTGGTAGATATAGCTTCTGCCCATCTGGTAAAATAGTCTATCATGGTCAGAATATATTTATGTTCGACAGAGGAATGTGGATCTATAACTCCTATAAAATCGAGACCCCACTATTGAAAGGGCTCTTCCACCTGTATTGGATGTAGCAGTAATTCTCCTTTCCTAACCCGACCCACATATCTTTGACAATTGTCGTATCGATGGCTTATCTTATGTGAATCGACGAACAGAGTGGGCTAATAATACCCTGCCCAAATAATTTTTAGAGCCATAGGCATGCCTGCATAATGCCCTCCTGATAGTCCAAAATGGAATTCTTCCAGAATCTTCTCTTTCTCAAAATATTTTACACATCTAAGAAGTATACCATCAAGATTCTTATAATATAGGCCATTGGACAACAGTACATACCTGAGTGCTTGTAATCTAAACCTTTGTCACTGTGAGGAGTTAAGGTGGCTAGGGCACCTTCCAGAAACAAAATACTCAATGAGTTCCTCGATCCATTCCTTGCTGACTGCTGCACTATTTGCACAAATTACATCTTCGTGACTTGTCTCAACAACAGTGCTTTTGGCCAACTCTTGGCACAAAGCGCGTCCACAAACCAATTTTATTGGTTTAATTTCTACATCATACTCCTGGATTTTCGAGATCCATCTAGACCTTTTATCACCCAGTTCTCCTTGAATTATGAAGCTCTGAACATCAGGATGAATGACATAAACCATAGTTTTACTTTGAGAAACAAAGTGGTGAAACTTCTTCAAGGCTTTCATCACTGCATAAACTTGTTTCTCTATAAAGTTATACTTTTCTTGATGTGGTTCTATAACCTGGCTTAGAAAAGTGATAGGCTTTTCTTCTCCACCATGTTACTTTTGTGTTAGTACTGCAGCATAGCTCTCCTGCTCACCCACTGCATAAAGTATAAAGTCTTTGGAGTATTCAGGGTTGATTAACATCGACGCTTGAGTAATTCTCTCTTTTATTTCTTACAAATCCCACTTCCTAGATTCTATCCACTTAAATTCCACATTTTTCTTCAAAAGCTCGGTCATGGGCTTGACGACTTGGGTAAAATCCACAATAAACTTATGCACAAAGTTTATCTATCCAAATAAGGACTACAAGTCTTTCTTATTAGCTGGTAATGACAAACTCATAAGTGCTTCAGCTCGTGCAGGGTCTATGGCCAATCCTTCCTGTGAAATCACATGTCCCAAAAATTTCCATTCCTTGACCGCAAAAATTGATTTCTTCGAATTTATAAAAATCCTAAATTCTCGACATTTCTCAAATATTTTCCTTAGATGGAAAACATGATCTGTTCTGCAATGTGAAAACACCGTCATATCATCAAGATAAATCACAATAATTTTATTTAGCAACTCACAAAATACGACGTCCATGGCTCTCTAAAAAATAGCTCCAGCATTCGATTCCTAACTTTTCATCCTTTTTTAAGCCAAGGCATAGCACTTCATATTCAACCGCATTATTTGTACAGCTCCAAGTCAATCTATAGGAGTAAGTTTTTTGTATGCCTTCAAAGGAAATCAACACAACACCTACTCCTACACCATTCTTACAGAGATATCCATCAAAGAACAACTTCTATAACTAATGTGAAACATGTTTTGGGGATTCGAGGATTTGCACTTGGGACTTCTCTATCTTTTGAATTTAATAACAACCAATATTTATTTCGATCATAGCATTGAAATCTGTCATTAGGAACTCATATTCTAGACCAAGATCCTGGGGTGTTTCTTCAACCAAGTCAACTTCCTCCAGTTCTTCGGTCATCATATTCATCGTGCCTAAGACTTGTTTTGCCTCCTTAATTTTTCAATATGAAAAGGGGAGGGCTTCTAATTATTAATGTGAATTTTCCTACCTTTGAACATAATCTCCAGATGTGAATAATCTAGGGAAATATAACCTCCTAGATTAGCTATGAACTCTCTTGAAATGCACATGCTAAAGTAGGGCTCTAAATCAACAACCACCACTTCTTGGATTACGGTAATCTACGGCATGCTATGGAGCACTTTTGGAATATCCTTGATTACTCCAACCATCTTAACTAGAGTACCATCCAATTGTAAAACTCTTGGGTTGCTTCTTGTATATTCCATTCCCATTACTTCACATACTACCTTTGGCATGACAGTAATGGCAGCACCAGAGTCGATCATACAATTATGCGCGACCCACCCTTCGATTCTCAAAGATAAGTAAAATGGGGGAGGTCAATTCTTGCCTATCACTGAATTGGGGAGTGCTTGAGCCAAGACTATTTGTAAATGATATTTATTTTGATCTTTGGCAGTATTCAGAGATTCTTGCAATAAATCAATCTGCCCAGGTAATTGCAATGCATCAAACAAGCTAATCCTTATCGGAATTTTCTTTATTTCTTCCACGATACTATAGCTACGAGTAGGTGAGACCTTTTCTTCTAAGGGTAGTTCATATTTGTCTTAATACTATTGCATAGCGTTGACTCTTTACCTTTTCATCAATGAAGGATACTTGAGTCTTTCCTTAGCTTGCTCTTTAGTTTCGCTAGGAAATGGAGTAGTAGCGAGGCATTGCAAAGTTAAAGGTTGAATATGCACCTTATCTTGTGCTTGAACAGGTGATGAGTTTCTTAATTTTTTAGCATTAGCAACCTTTTTCGGGGATGATCGCTTTTCTTCCTACGCTTTTGGAGCTACAGGTACTTTCAAAGGTTGCAAGTTTGTAGGACCAATAGTCACTGGATTCTTTCCAGACCTAGTAAGGACTGAAACTTGCTCTAGGGATGGCACCAGACAATTACACTCCATATCTCAAATCATGTTAACTTACCTGCCCGAAGAACTTTCTATCAATTTCTGAACATAGTTCAGATGTACCATACATGTGTCTTCACCATGAGGATCATTACATATAGAACACCAATATGTCCTTTTGGATACGTTACTCTCATAATTTGCTTGGATCATGGTATTTTTCTCAGGTCCCTTATTGATAGATACTTGTTCTCGAGTGGTGGAGTCTAAAACCTTCTTGATTGGAACTTAGCCTCAGCCTACTTCTTCCTCACAGTAGTAAGCTCATTATATATTGCCCTCAACGCTACATTATTGTATTTTACTTCTTGTAACAAGGCCATGAGAGGATCTATATTGGATGACAGAGTTGGCACTGGCAACGGTAAGGGCGTTGGAGGTGCAGATAATGGTAAGGGCATTGGGGTGCTGGCAGTGTTGGAAAATAAATGGTTGAAGGCTATGATGTTACTGATAGGACAAGAAATGGTGAAAATCTCATAGCAAATGACTATGGAATAGGGATAGGAGCTACTTGACGAGAGCTCGAATTCCATGAAGGGATAAGATACATCGATGGCATAGGCTACAAAAATATATTAGAGTAAATATAATGTGGCAGATTAGGGAGGATAGGCATTATCGCCTTCGAAGGAAGCCTACCTACATCAATAAAATCTGACTCAACCTTTTGAGCTTGTGTATAGAGATCCGAGAATGTAGTCACATTAGCCTGGTGCACTGCCATACCAATATCGATACTGAGTGCTCAAATATAATAAAATGTTTCTTGCTCATGAGTTGGTCGTAACCCATCTAGGACCCTCTGCCAACTTTGCACAAATCAGACATGGAAATCTATAAGTTCCTCTTATGGATGTATTTGTATTGAGGTGAATCGATGCAACAGAGAATACAGATCAACTTGTTCATGTAAATTCTTAATCTGCAACTCTGTTAATTAATCCCATGAGGTAATGCTACCTGGCTACAAATATCGATACCAATACAACAATTTTCCTCTTAATTACAGGACCAAAAGTTTTATCATCACATCCTCATCAGTTATATCATGAATAGTTGCAAGAGAGGCTACATCTTGGATATGCTCATAGGCAATTTTTCTAGTACCATCATATGTGGGTAAAGCCTTCAGAGCAGCTTGAGGTACGATATTTTACGCCTGCAAATTTAGTGCTCCTGAGCTATTCCACACTAGAAATTGCATTGAAAGTTGCTGGTGTGGTGGAGGATTATGGGCCATGTGGACAAAAATATGAGGAGTAGGCCTCAGGGTGTTAGCGGTTGAACTAGGTGGAGGTTGAGGGACACTGGTGGTAGTGTTTACAGGACTCACAGGGGCATAAAATACACTAGCTAACCAGGAATATGAAATAGATGGTATGAATGAGATATGAGGAAGTGAAGATGTTCATCGCAAAGTGGCTATTTGAGGATGCTCTCCTAGCCTTTGAATGTCTAGTTCATAAAATCTAATATGATTATCAAGATTTTTGGCTTTTGATCTTGTATTCATGAGAAACAACTTCCACCATCCTCATTCTTATGAAGTTTTGGGTAAAAATTGAGTTGCCAGATGTTCTAATCTCAAGCAGGAAGGAGAACACCAAACCTAATGCTGCTGGAAGTGGAACCTTAAATGTCCCACCAGGCGTGCCAAAAATTGTTGGTCAAATATCTGCCTAATTGATAAACACTGCATTTATGCATCCTAGATATGACCAACATTGAAAGGCTAGAGGAAAGAGATGTCCTCCATGCTAATCTCTAGAGAGGGCTGGTTCTCGAACTAATCCTAAAACTAGTAAAAGACTAAGGATGCACGAAAGAAATTGGAAATAACAAAAAGAGATGGGAAATATAGCCATAGGCCAAAGTGCAAAATTGGTGTTAGACAAACTCACAGGAAAAAACCCAAGCACAAATTAGCATTCATGAAAGGAAATGAAATAGAAAAAGCTCACAATATTGCCATAATAACTATTAAAATGGTACTCCAGTATTCACTTTCTTCTTAGCAACTTTAAATCCAACGATAGAATTTAAATTCAACAGCAAATTAGATAGGCGAATGGAAATAGAAGCACATTACACAGAAAATAATTATACACAAGATCGCTCAAAAATTTAGAAATCTGATGCCTTCTATTTATGCAGAGAGCTTAAGGGAATCTCTCGCAAAATGTCTAACTCCCTTTTACAATGAAATTTACCTAGTATTTATAAAGTTTTTCACCTCTTTCATTTAATACATAGGAGCGAAGAATGTCTAAGAATCAAAGACAAAATCAGCAAAATCCTCCTTGAGTTCCTGGAAAATCCATTCGTCAAGGGAATAAATTCTTGAAAATTCAAACTTCGAATGGAGGTGCACCTGTTAGGAAAAAATATTAAATTCTTTGAATCGCCTCTGATACATTGGAAATCATTAAGGCTCATTTCCCTTCGCCTTCCTCTTCATGATCCATAAAATGGAGTAATTGAGAGTGCCCTTCATTTAATTCCAAATTCAACATCTTGACCAAATTTCTATTCATTCAATTTATCTTCGCCCAGCATTAGCTTTGCCCCTTTAGACATGCGCGATCTTGACACAAACACATTCACCCAATTCAAGGACAAACATGTGTCGTTCGCCCCTAAGGGAAGGTGAACATGATTATATGTCATCGCTAGGTGGTTCACCCATAGGAGAGGCGAATGGTGTGTTCACCCCTCGACTAGGGCAAATGTAATTTGATTCAGGTGCGTGCACTAAGTGGTTCACCCATAGGAGAGGCAAAAGTTGTGTTTGTCCCTCACTAGGGCAAACGATATTTGATTTGGGTGCATGACCCATCTAGGCGATGCCAAGGCACGTTCACCCCTAGAAAGGGTGAACAGCCCATTTGCCCCTAAGGAAGGGTGAACACAATCTATCACTTTTTAATTTTTTGCCATTCTGCTTTCAAAACTGATTCGCCCTTAGAAAGGGTGCAAGGGACGTTCACCCCTAAGGAAGGGCGAACGTCAATGCACAAAATTTTTTGGCGATTTCACTCAATATTTTTATGAAACTCATTCTCTCCATTTTTTTGGACCTTGAAGGACATCTCTCCATTAATACATTTAAATGCATTGGATTTCAAAAAATTATTTCAACTTATTACAACTATCCAAAAATAAAAGAGACAAATATATTATTGCTTTATACAAAATTTCCACCAATAAATCAAAATTGCCAAAGGTATATTAAAGCCCTTTGGTCAAATCAAATCACAAAAAGCTCCAAAGGCATCTTAAAGCCCTTTGGTCAAATCAAATCACAAAAAGCTCCAAAGGCATCTTAAAGCCCTTTGGTCAAATCAAATCACAAAAAGCTCCAAAGGCATCTTAAATTCCTTTGGTCAAATAAAATCACAAAAAGCTCCAAAGGCATCTTAAAGCCCTTTGGTAAAATAAAATCACAAAAAGCTCCAAAGGCATCTTAAAGCCCTTTGGTCAAATCAAATCACAAAAATGCTCCAAGGGTACCCAATCCACTTGGTCAAAATCAATCAAAAAGCTCCAAAGGCATCTTAAAGCCCTTTGGTCAAAAATCAAAAATACAAAAACAATGCAAAATCAAAAATACAAAAACATTTGCATCTTACATCCGCATCCACATAGTTGCATTTCATTATGACATGCATATCCATTGCATTCACATAGGTTATGATCACATTATTACAAAAAATTTCACAGTTTGTATCTCAATCACAAAATTCAAGTTCATCCTCATCCATGCATCCATGTGTGTAACTGTGTTTGTCAACACAACCGTTTCATAGTGCTATAAGAAATATACTAAGGTTTTCTAGTCATTCAACCATATCTAGTGGTCTTATCAGCTTTTATAGAAAGCCACCTTGATTAGTAGAGGGTAAGGTCTAGTTGTGATAATACCTTAGATATTCAAGATCCCATCACTAATTGAAACACTAAAATCCTAGATGGTACAAGGGAAAGATGAAAACTACAAAAGTGGTATAGGTTACCTTAAGTGAAAATGATCTTCCTTGCTTATCCCCTTGTGCGACTGGTTTAAAGGTGCTGATAATTGACAAAAGGACAAGTTCCATCCTACCCAAAATGAGTGATTATCATGACTGCATAAATCCCTTGCTTTCATTAACACAAGCAAAATTCCTATAAAAAAGCACAAATTCAAAACCTCAGTTTTCAAAGTCATAGTTCAAAGAATGCAAAAACAAAGTAAATAGTGATTATCATCACTACATAGGTCCCTTGCTCAAGAAAAAAAGTCAATCAAATAAATAGTGATTCTCATCACTACACATGAGCAAGTATCCCAAATCAATAAATAAAATAAGGGAATGGAGCTTGAATCCCTAAAATTCTCAGCATTGCACAAGACTGGAAGGATAAATCCTTACGCATTATGATATGTCTATTACATTATCTTATGGTATTTTTATAGACCAATGTTTGAATGTGGATGAGCTAGCTTAGTTAACCCAATACTGCCTAGTGGTATAGTCCAACTAAGTCCAACATAAGGATGAGATGAACACTTGAGGATCCTTGATCCTAGCAATGGGCTGAAAGAATCCCACCTAACATCAGAGGAAACACTTGGGTTCTATCTCAAAATATATATTCATTTGCACACATAGAGAACCTCAAAAACTCCTACATAGCAACAAATCATAATCAACCACATCATCAAATTTCTCTATAAGCTTCTATAAATTAGGGGGTATTAATAAAATAAACTAGATATCGGATATATGTCAGAAATGATATTTAAACGGCCACTGATTATTTTATATCTTTTAAATTACAGAAGCTTATCCAGAAAATACATACATTCCACACCAATACATTGCACATATATATGGTTTAAATAATTAGTTCTTATGATTAGAATTATTATTAAACATTCATGGTTGTTATACTTTATGTGGTATCACTCGTTAGATTGTCACAATCATATCATATGCATTCCTTATGTTTTAAGTGATTAAAACATACAAGTTTATTCACATTAGATTAAACACCATATACATAACACATTACATATTGCATTCACCTTATCATAGCATGAGTTATATGCATACAAGAAAATCAAAGTCAAACATGCATTTAACAATAAACATTACATACATAAATACGTAGTTCATAACTCATCCATTTACATCAAAAACCACATCATAATCTACCTATGCATACAACCATAAATCCATCATTAAGTCAACACATGATACATCACATCATGTCGCAACAATTAAATCATATCGCACCTACATAAGCATCCATATAAACATCCACATCATCAAAAATATCACCTATCATATAACACATACATCAAATCATCATAATGCCATCATCACATCACATAATAAAACAAAAACATGAGCAATAAGCAATACACATAATGAGTCATAATGCAAATATATCATATAAATGTGTGTATCAAGTACGTGGGTATACAAAATTACCCATAGACCACAGGCATATAGGTCAAGCAGACCTCAAAAATAGAAATCCAAGTGCATCATCAGTCAAACACGGGATCTGTACCCCCAGCCTCACCTCCCCCTATGGTTGTGTCATAAGTAGAGTGGTGTGAACCTACTAATCTCTTTGTGCAATCCTCTAGCTAGGATGGATGGAATATTGCCCAAAGGTGGAGCGCCTGTTGACTTATGAGCCACCTACACCTGATTCTTCCTGAGGGACAACTTCATGCCTCCTAAGTTGCATCTAGAGAGAGGCTATATGGGAGACATGCCCTTTGATCTACCCCTCGTACTCGTATAGCAACGATTGTAGGAATAGAACCTATGCCCCTGTGTCTACCCTAGGATCTACCCCAGTATCACTTTATGGTGTAGAAGGTGGAAAAACAAACTACATCCTAGCAGCACCACCCTAGACAGTAGCTTGCAAAGCCTGGATCTGTAGTGTGAGCTGCTCTATGGTAGCATCTTGCTAGGCTATGGTAGCATCTCATTGTTGTACCTGGATCTCGATCAACTAAAGCTCATCCTCGATCTCATGCAACTATGCTCTCAAAAAAGAATCTCTACCCTCAATATCCTGCTCCTCCTCATCCTCCTCAAGAGCCTCCTACTCCTCTATTGCCACCTTCTCTATTGGTTGGCCCCATACCTTGGTCTTGGATCGGACTATATGCCCTGTTGGATCTGCACCATCATCCCCGCAATTATCCTCACGGCCCAATATGCCGTCACCATGCCACATTAGATCCCCCCACCATTGTAAAAATGCATCTGTGACTCCCCCAGTGACTCCTAGGTCAACTGTTGGGGCATCCTCCTCATCAAAAAGCTCTATGATCTATAGAGGAGGAAGGTCTCTCTCAGCTACAAGGCACCTATACAAAAATGAAACTAGTAGCACATCCTGCTACAACCCGTACTGACGAAGAACCTGGGAGTAGAAGAAATAATCTCTGATGCCAACCTTACGGCCAATGAACCATCACTCACGCCACATCCTAGTTGTGAAACTAGTTGGATTATCCCAAGTCGTGCACTCATGATATAGATGTCACATGATATCTTTGGCCTTCAACCTAGTAAAAGTAGCAGTGTAGTGAGAGAGCTCCCTCGCATGAGGATGGCTCTTGTGCTCCTCACAATCTCAAGCCCATCTAGCGGTATAGCCCTGAATCTGCTCCTCGATGACTATAATCTTGGCAAGAAGTCCTTTGGGATGATCCACTATGATGTGCTCCCATCCCCAAACCTATAGGAGCAAGCTGCAAGTGATGTTTATGCGACCCCATTGGTGGATGTGATACAACTCATCATAACATTGGGCCAACAGAGACCTCCCCCATGCAGAGATGATGGGCTCCTCACTGTCCATTATATCTTGAACCATCGCAAGGAGGTTCCATGGGAACCTCATGCCTGAGCAATCTGGAATAAGAATGTTACTGATAACCATCAGCAACACTGCATGCCTCGTAGAGAAGAACTCCTCCCAGTACCAGCATATAATAGATACACCACTAGATTTGGTGTCCTTGAAGGCATCTACAACATGCCTTTTGAACACCCAAACAAAGATAGCATCATGATCATTAGTGGTCAAAGAGACAATGGCCACTCCATCAAAGGGGATCCAAAAAATCCTATACACATCCTTTGATGTGATAGTCATCTTGTTGGTGGGAAGGTGGAAGGTATTAGTCCAAGAATCCCATCGGTGTACCAGGACTATGAGGTTAGCCTGATCTGAAATAATATTGGGTAGCCTAGTGATAAAGCATAGCCTACGAGCCTTGAGCCAAGCCTAGTTCGTAGCACTCAAAAGGGGTAGAAGGTCGTTCATGAGCTTTGGGTCCCGAGCCCAAGTAGAAAGAATCTAAGAGCAAAAGATAAAACAAAGCATAACTATAATGCATCTAAGGCATGAATCAAAATAAAGAATAAAAACGGTACGAATAATGATAGCCTATTCTAAAGTCTAGGATAAAAGAGCAATAAATGCACCTAACCATGCAACAAATTTCAAAATTTTAGAAAAAAAATCAATTAATCACTTCAAAAATGCAAAAAAAATCAAAAAATTGCCTAAGTGTTCTTAGTCGTTGTCGCCTACAGTGGCCAAAAATTGGCCACTGAGGCAGGAAGTGGCCAAGCCGACAATGGTCAGATTTCCAACCGTTGAAATTCAAATCAGCCACTACCATTGACAGTAGCCAAATTACAAGCCAAGATAGCCGCTCTAAGCAGTAGCGACCAACAAGCGACATGGCAGATGTGTCTGCCCTAGGCCAAATATACCAAAAAATATAATAACAAGAAAAATAAAATGGGGCCAAGCCCACCACGACAAATTCTAAATTGCACCTAACTATGGGTTCGGTTCATTTCTAGTAAGTTTAATGAGGTTCTTGTACTGATTACTTAGTGTGGTTCATTTTACCCAAAAATGAAACAAACAGGGTTAAGGTTTCGAAGAGTACCCGAGAAGCTCTGGCTCCATCACTTTCTGATGCCTCACCCTGCACAGCCATGATTCCAAATTACAACAAAACTCCAAATCGTAGAAGTCACTCTCACTACAAAGCTTTGAAAAGCAAACTGACAACTGGTGAAAGTGAAAATTCAAAACCGTAGGTCACTTTTATATTACCCTAGTTATGCCTTGGCCAATGCTATCGTCGACGGCCAACATTTCTTGGCCGCTCAGGATGAGAGGGGCCATGAGCAATAATTTGGGGGTCACTGGACCTGACAGCGGCCAGTAGCTTAAGCAAAAATAGGAGGAATTCCCTCTATGATAAGTAGCAAAAACATTAAATAAACACATTTTTATGACTCATGGTTATTATAATGTTCAAAATAATAAAAATTTGTACATAAAGACAAATATCAAGTAAGCCTAGTATCAAGTTACTCTATCAACTCAGTCGTTGCAGCGATTTGTACTCCACGCAACTCGGTGAGATGAGTAAGTTACCATAAGGTTACTTAGAGAAAAACAGTCATTATGGAGTTACGATGTGCCTCCCTCAATCCCAAAGAATACCAAGATGGTCAGACTACTCCATGGGTACGAAAGAATCATCCTAATTCCTTCATGACACAAAAACATTGAGCCAAGTGATGTAATACAAGCATAAATAGAATCACTCATCCCAATTCTCTAAGAAGGCTATTGATGACCGGACCACTCCCCAGGATAGGGATGAATGATTATCATAAATAATTGAAATCACACTTGGATGGGGGTTTACCCATTAAGAGAAAAAATACTAGAAAGAAACCAAAACCAGTCATATTTGGTCAAGTGACTCGTCGCTTCATTCATTGCCCTTCCCTCACCAATTCATTGTGTGATGGGGTAGTTCAAATCTTCAAATCATCATAATCAAAATCAACAAAAGATCACTCGATCATATCAAGATCATGTTCATCCTATGAATCATTGTAGACAACAACTACAAAGTTTTCCTTATTTTCTAGGGTCATAAGCAAACTATGATATTATCAGTTCGTAGCTCTCCCACCGGTCGGATATGATTGTAGCAGCAAAAGCTACCTAATTGTGTCTAAGGAATGAGTACGATTGAACATGAGCAAGCCTTGTGCTAAGTTAGCCTTCCAAATGTTGAAGCAATAATTCAAGGATGCATGTCGTCTTATGTTATTGGGACATCCAGCATTGATCAGACCAATGATCATCGTACACCCTACAGACATATCATTCTACGTTTTTGCTTAGTGTTATGTTTTTCCACATAGCGTGTCACAAAAAGGGGTATTTGTAAATACCTAAAACATGTCATGTTTAGGATAACTACTAAAGGGCACATTCATAGGCCATGTGACTAAACATTAGACTTTCCAAGTATCAAAAGTGATTCTCACCACTCATCTAGGATAGTATTATCTCATCCAAGCTTAGCTACTGTAAACCAGAGTGGCTAGATCCTGGCTGCTCAAGCTCAGAGTGACCAGACCTTAGCTGTTGCAAAAGATAGTGGCCAAACCTTAGTCATTGCAAACAACAGTGGCTAAGCCATAAAAGTAAATTTTTGACAAATCGGCCCATTCATAGGCGAAAGTGGCAGTCTACATGCAATAAATGTGAGCGGGGACAACTTTGCATTTCCCTTTCACAACCAGTTCACATGGGAGTCTTAATTCCAAATTTAGACTTTAGTTAAACATAGAAAAACAAAAAGCTTCTGATGCTAACACCTAGTATGCATGAGGGATTCATTACTAGGGTTTTTAACATAGACCTAGGGCTTCACACACTTTAAAAGGTGCATACCTAAGAGCACCAAGGTATTATCACATATCTGAGATCACAAATTGAACAGAACAGGTCATTGAGGAGAGCTTTTGAGATTTGGAGAGCTTCCCTTAGAGATCACTTTTGCAATGAAGCCCTGTCAAATTGGAGAGCATATTGGAGCATCCTTGAGGAGCAACAAAGTGCTAGCTGATCAAGGGTTTAACACACATAGGATATTCAACACATCGAGCAAATCAACCACCATTTCAACATCAGATACAAGCTTTGATCCATAGCCTTGGAGCAAAGAAGACAAGTTTCACTTTAGCGGCCACTGTCTTGGACAATGTCCCGTAAGCCTAACTTAGGGTTTAGATACTAGTTTCTTTTATTCTAATTTCATCATGTCTTCATATTATTAGCATATATTTACTTGATTTCATAGCATTAGTTTGATGTATTTTCATTAAGTTCATTCATTACTAACAACCTCATCCGGGGAGGCAATCTCGAACATCTAAGCATGTGGTGTTGTTTCATTGCTTACATGGCTACAGGTTCATCTGGTAAATCCACAACATACAATAGCAAGAGGATTCCTCTAGCAATCAGACCTAGAGAAGGAGGCATCTGTAAGCCCTCATACATTTTCATGTGCATCACCGAGAAGCCTGATAAAGCATGCCCCCTGTGCGAGGGGATATTTTATACACCTGCTGCCATATTTGTGTGTCAAATCATGTATCAAATGAAGGGTATCCCTTAGAGGGATTCATATGTAAACAGATCTTGGAAATATCAATACAAAAAGCATTCATTCATTTATTTCTTTGCACTAGGGTTATATTTGTTTTATGCCTTTCATTTATTTCATGTTTAACATTAAAGGATTCAATTAGATTGCAAGTAGAGTAGTTAGTGGACAGTGCATCACTTCCCCGAGGTTTCTAGAGATGGATTAGATTATGAGATGTATCTTTTTGATTCCCTACCCTATTTGTATCAATGGTGGGCCTCCTCAGAGATTCCCTGCTTCTAGAGGTATTAGGCAAGGTGACCCCCTCTCCCCTTATTTATTTATCATTTTTGTTGAATGATTGGGTAGGATTGTAACCAAAAATAGAGAAAATAGAATCCTTGAGGGAATTACCATTGCTCATGGAGCTAGGCCTATTTCTCATCTTCAATTTTTTTATGACTCTACTCTATTAGGTAAATCTACAGTTAAGGAAGCTTCTAAAATTAAGCAAATAATTAGTTGTTTTTCTAATGCTACCAGGAAATTGATCAATGAAGACAAATCTAAAGTCATTTTATTTCACTACTCTCCTAGACAGGAATCCATGGTCTTGGATAAATTAATATATAATAAGACCTCCATTCCCATCACTTATTTAGGCATTCCTCTCAATATTTAAAGATAGAAAAAAAAGACTGGAATTGGTTGTTGGATAGAGTTAAGAAGAAAATTGGAAAGTGGACCAATAGGTGGATTTCATGTGGGGATAGAATTACCTTGGTAAAATGAGTCCTTCAAGTTATATCTATTTATGTTTTTGTTGTGTTGCATATGCCAAATGTTGTTCTTCAATAATTAGATCAAATCAATCATCGGTTCCTCTATAGTGGTACTAAGGAGAAAATAAAATGAGCCTTGGTGAAATGAGATACTTTATACCTTACCAAGAATAAAGGGGGGTTAGGTTTTCGATATACTATTGATAACAATAAGTATTTAGCTACTAAATTGTATTGGAGAATTTTGCATAACCCCAATGCTCTTTAGGCCAAGAATCCTTGTGCTAAATATGTTGAGAACCAAAGTCCTGAAGACCTTGTTAGCTATCAATTGCCTACCAAAGATTCTCCCATTTTAGTGGTTCTTAAGACTAGTAAGGATTTGATTAAGAAAAATTTATTATGGATCATTCATAATGGTCAACAAGTAAATTTTTGGATAGATTCTTGGGATGGTCACCAGCCTTTGATAACTTAGTTTCCTAATTGGAGGTCTTGGATGGAGGAGCTTCATAGTGCTAACTAGATAAAGGTTACTAATTATTGTTGGTACCATATTGGTAATTTAGAGGTAGGCAAATATTGGATCCTTGTTGAGGACTAGCCTATTCAAATGCCATAAAGGCAAATAAAAGACATCCAAAGCATCCTACATATGATATCTCTCTTGGTCCCATGATAAAAACTATTTTGGATGGAACAAAACTACTAAGGGTGAGTATTTAGTTGCTCAAGGTTATTTGGAATTATGCCATAATAATCTCAACCAATAATATGACATATTTACTCAGTTGTAGGCTCAAAATATTTGGCCTAAGGTGAGGTTCTTTACATGGCTTTTATTGCATCACAGGGTGCTTACTAGTGAGAAACTTATGAAATGTGGTTTTCATGGCGTGTTTAGATGCGAAATGTTTAGAGAGAATGTGGAAACTCTCAAGAATTTTTTTATTGAGTATACCTTAGCCTCTAAGCTATGAAGGAGAATGGCCATCTTACTTGGATTACAGTGGTCCAATTTTTTTACTTTTGAACAACTTTTGAGGGATTGGCCTAATTAGGAGGGTGTTGATCGCTTTATTATGCAGCTAGTTTGGATAGGTCCTACCATCCTACCTTGGAATATATGGAAAGAAAGAAACAACCATATTTTTAATCAAGTAAGGAAGGACATTCACTATATTTGGTAAAATATCATTGCCAACTTAGTTGAATCAATCCAACAGCTTCTTAAACACCCCCAGAACTCCCACCAAAGATGGGATCGAGTTATGCAAAGATTGAAGATTAAATATTTAAGGGAAACCAACTTAAAGGGAATACGAGTATTCAAAATATGGATATAACAAGGAATAGGTAGCCTCCTCCTAAGGATTTTAGAAAATTCAATACCGATGGAGCCTCTAGGGGAACCCTAGAATAGCTAGTGCGGGAGGAATTGGGAGACTTTCAAATGGTTCCCAAGTATTCACTTTTCTTAAGAATTTGGGTATCCTTTCCATTTACCTTTTTGAGGGATATGGTATCCTTAGAGGCCTTCAAGAGGCTACTAAGGTTGGATGGAAAAAGGATTTGGTTGAATCCAACTCTCAAGTCATGATTAATTTGTTGAAGACTCCTAAGAATCATAAGGTTGATTGGAGAATAAAAAGAATTGTTGAGAAGATTTTATTAATCCAAATGGAATTTTTAAAAGTTGAATACAATATTGTGGTCAGAGAATATAATAGAAGTGCTAATTCTTTAGCTAATTGGGAATTTGACAAATGTGATCTTACTTATGATGGCCACCCTCCCAAATTGTGGGATTCACAAATAAGGGAAGTTCTTTCTATATTTTCTTTGGATGGCTCCAATACTAGAGGTACCTAATTCTTTTTTTCTTTATTTTTGTTTCTCTTTGGTTCAGTCAGGGTATTTTAGTTCCCTTGCTCAGACTGACCATTCTTATACTTTCTTTGTTGATTCTTGCCTGAATAGCCTTTTGGCCTAGAAAGGCCAAACTTGTATTTTGTTTTTCCTCCTTTTTTGTTTTTCGATGTGTGTGTTATTTTGTATTGTTTTCGTTCTATTTTTTTTTTGTTTTTTTTTTTTGTTTTTTATTTTTTTGTGTTTTGTGTTTTTGTTCTTTTTTTGTGTGTGTGTGTTTTTTGTTGTGTTTGTGTGTTATTTTGTTGTTTTGTGTTTTTTTTGTGTGTTTTGTGTTTTGTTATTTTTTACGTTTTTTGTTGATTTTATGTTTTTGTGTTTGTTTTGTGTTTTTTGTTGTCTTTTGTTATCTTTATGTTTTTGTGTTTATTTTGTGGTTTTGTTGTCTTTTGTTGTGTTTGTATTTTTTTTTTGTTTTTTTGTGTTTGTTTGTGTTTTTGTGTTTGTTTGTGCTTTTGTTGTTTTAAACATGCTCTTTGAGTGTGTAAAAGGGGGTAAGCCAGGTGCGATCCCTAGGCATTTTGGTAAAATAGATATCCCTGCCTCCTTGGGACTTACCCAAAAGTGGCATCCCAATTGTGGTGTTTTCCACAAACAAACAAAAAAAATAAGAGTTTCTTACTATTAATATTGTGGATAAGATATTCCAATAACATGATAGAAATACCTTCCAAACAAAATATTTATCTCTAAAAGTTAGCGCAAAGGAGATGTTAAAAAAATAATGGTGCTCTCATATGCTAAATTTTATAACATTAAAAACAATTATTCAATTAAACTTTAAAAAGGTGCCAAAGGAGAAATAATAGATATCAACCTTAGACACGAAGCCTATAGACTAAAAACAAGCAAAACCAGGTGTGACTCACAAGCACAGACAAATATGGATGATGTCCCTGATAACCATAGCCCAAGGAGTGGTATTATTGGTTTCAGACCTAAAAATCCACCCCAAATATTGATCTTCAATACTGAAGTCTCCTTTAGCACAAAAGATACGACATAGGGATAGTGGAGTGCACAGGTTGCACCCACACAATTAATGAGCGAAGGTAAAGGATAATAGGAATAACTAATATAGTAAGATATTTCAAACTAAAAGCAACACAAATGCACACCCAAGAGAAGCCTCACATAATGTTATGACTACAATACAAATGCAGGCAAAAACACAACACTCGAACATCAAGGAAAAATATAGGCCAAGCATGCCAAGGTAACACTAATTTAATTCAATGAAGAGGGAAGTACTGGGAGGAGGAGGATGTCTATGGGAAGGAAGTATGTAGGGGAGATCGAAAGCGATGGTGGTTCATTCCTTGGACATAGTGGAACAATCGAAGGGCATCAAGATTTTGGTGGAGCGAAAACACCCGGGCCCATTGAAGATGACCGGGCTGGCAACGGTATTGGTTGAGGTAAGGACCCACCAGACAAAGGGGGTGGTGGGGCTCAAAAGTCTTATGCCTAGGCAATGGCCTCAGAAACCCTAAACGGGTTTTTTACCAAAGAATTATTTTCGATTGGGGATGAGCTGGACATCCCGACGAAAGTTCTTTCAAGCTTCATGGAGTTTGAGAAATTTACCCTAATAGGTAAATTCATTGGAGGCTGTCCCAACATGGAAACTATCCAAAAATGGGTAGCAAGCAAATGGAGAACTTCTGGCCATTTGGAGTTGGTGGCCCTATCTCGGGGATTTTTTACCATTAAATTGAACAATAAGGAGGATTACTATAAAATTTTGGCTGGCGGGCCATGGTTTCTGGGCCACAAAAGTTTATTTCTCTGGAGGTGGGACATGGATTTCAGTCCTAAGACCCAGAACATCAACATTGCCCCAGTATGGGTTAGGCTCCTGAATCTTCCCCTCTTTGGCTGGCATGAAAATGTCATAAGAGGTATTGCACGTTCCATTGGGGAGTTGGTCACCATCGACCCTCCCACTCGAGCTCGAACAAGGTTCGTCCAGGCCCGATTTTGTGTTTTGGCATATTTGGAGGCTGAACTCCCAACTTCCATCACTCTTTGGTTTGGAGGTACCTTTCTTCATAAACAAGCTATTGTCTATGAAAATAGACCAGCTTTCTGCACCCAGTGTCAATCCCAAGGGCACCTCCAGTCCCAGTGTCCTCTTCAAAAATTGGGAAAACAAAAACATGAAAATGGCAACCCCCTGGAGCACAAGGAAGACCATGCAAAGCAACAAAATCTTCTAGATGTGAAGGGCTATGGATCCCCAGGCCCCTCTAGAGACTATGGCGGACTCTCACAGCATGAATAGAATCCCTCTCTCCAATCGGACCAAGCATCTTGAAGCTGACAACCAACGAGGAGCATACTCCCACTTGGAAAGTGTATCGCAGGAAGAGATGGAACAGACCCCTTCCCAAGTTTTGCCTAAGTCTATTCCTCTACTCCAAGATACGGGTCTTCCTAATTTTAGTCAGTCGTAGACGCTTCTAGAAGATTACCTCTTAGGAAGGAGGGGTGAATAGTCTGGTCACATTAGCCCTCGAAATACAAGGAGCCGAAAGCAAAGTGTGGATTTTTGTAGTGAGAGGAAGCAAGGCCGTCCTCCTAACAAGGAAAGGCAAGACAAAGAGACTGCAACTGACGTTGCAAATGGAACCCAGTGTTTGCTAGTTCTGGATGACTATGACTCATAGTCATACAAAACACATGCATCAAAACCTCCCCCTCAACAAGGAAGGGGAGGCAAGAAAAACTTCAAACTATCCATATGAAAGTCCTCTCATGGAATGTGAGAGGACTGAACAGTGCAACCAAGCGAAGGTTAGTGTTTGATATCTATAGGAGTATTAACCCTTCTATCCTTATTTTTCAAGAGACCAAGCTTGATGCTATCTCCTCTAACAAAGTGGCGAAGGTCATTTGGGCCAAGGCAAATTGTTTGTCCAGCCCTGCAGTGGGAACAGCGAGAGGACTCATGGTTCTGTGGGACCCTTCAATGTTTGAGGGCAGCTCACTGTCAAATTCCAACAGAATCATCAATGTACTGTTCCAGTCCAAAACATCCAATTTTTCCCGGATTCTCGTCCAACGTTTATGCTTCAAATTCTACCATAGAGAGAGCAGAAATGTGGAAAGCTATCTCTCTGATGAGGGAGAATTTTAGCAACTTTCCTTGGGTTTTAGGGGGTGACTTCAATTGTCCCCTTCATTCTTCAGAGAAAAAATGAGGGTCTGACCACTCCAGCTGCAGCTTGGAAGATTTCAAAGATTTTGTCTCTACTAATGGCCTGCTTGACATCGAACTCAAAGGGGCTTCCTTCACATGGAGTAACAGAAGGATTGGGGGCGGTTTGATTCAATTCAA
Source organism: Wollemia nobilis (assembly GCA_028583015.1). NCBI lineage: Eukaryota > Viridiplantae > Streptophyta > Pinopsida > Araucariales > Araucariaceae > Wollemia > Wollemia nobilis. The sequence continues at coordinate 1,917,779 of JAQPPZ010001876.1, forward strand.
ACTTGATAGATTCTTCATTTCCCCATAAGCCATTCCCATCCTTGGTGGGGCTATCCTTTCGGATCTTCCAAGGATTGGGTCTGACCATAACCCTATTTCCTTGGAGGCAAACAATGGGCCTATTTTTATGACCCCTTTCATATTCGAATCCATGTGGATTTCCCACAAAGACTTCAAAGGATTGGTTTCAGCATGGTGGCAATCGAAGGTGGAAGGAAGTGCTCCTAAGAGGGTGGCTTTAAAGCTCAAAATGGTCAAAGAAAAACTGAAGATTTGGAACAAAGAGGTGTTTGGAAACATTTTTGAGTCCAAAAAATCCATCACTGAGAACCTAAAGGTTGTGGAGGAAAGGATGGCTATCGAAGGTTACACTGAGGGTCTCAGGGAGGAAGAGCGAAGCCTTTTGGTGGACTTTCATTCTATTCTCGCTAGGGAGGAAATGTTCTGGCACCAAAAATCTTATGACCTGTGGTTGAAGAATGGAGACTCCAACACGAGATTTTTTCACACGTCTACTATGAGGCATAGGGGGGCCAACAAGATCATAGAAGTGACTTGTAAGGATGGGCACATTACCAAGGATATTGAGGAAATCAAGAGCGAAGCGGTTAATTTATTTTAGGATTTTCTTGGCACTCCTTCGGATAGCAACCTCCAGGTCCAGAAATCTATGCTCGCCAACTTTTTGACTAAAGTTCCCCATGAGGTAAGCATGAAACTTTTGGAACCTTTTTCCTCATCTGAGATTAAGGAAGCATTATTCTCCATGCAACCAGATAATGCCCCTGGGCCCGATGGTTTCCCCCCCCGATTCTTCCAAGTCATGTGGGAAGTCGTGGGCCCGGATGTGTGTGATGCTATTCGGGTTATCCAAGCGTCTATATCTATCCACCCGAAACTCAATTCCACCTTTCTTGCCCTCATTCCTAAGTCTCCTTCTTGCAAAAGTTTCTCTGACTATCGGCCCATTAGCTTGTGCAATGTTTTTTACAAGATCCTTACCAATTCTATAGCCAATAGATTCAAAACAGTCCTCCCCCTCCTAATTGATCCTTGTCAGGGAAGCACTATCAAAGGCAGAAACATTCTTGATGGTGTTATCACTGTTCATGAGACCCTTCATTTCGCTTACCGCTCTAAGAATGTTGTTCTTTTTCTTAAGCTTGACATGAACAAAGCCTTCGACCGTGTCGATCAAAATTTTTTGTGTGCAGTCCTCCTCAAGTTCGGCTTTCATCCCCACTTTATTGACCTTGTCTACAGCTGTATATCCACTCCCTTTTTTTCTATCTTGGTCAATGGGTCCCTATCTGGGTATTTCCAAATTTCTAGAGGCCTCAGACAGGGCGATCCTCTTTCTCCCATCCTATTCATTCTTCTAGCGGAGGTTCTATGTTGGTCCATGAAAGAGACTCTTCAACAGAACAAGATTTCTGGCATCTTGCTGACTTCTAGATTTAATCCTGTCACTCATTAGCAATTTATGGATGACACCCTCATCTCCACTAGGGTGTCCGTTGCTCAAGCCAAGTCACTCAAGAGGATCATGTTCCGTTATGAGCAAGCTGCAGGGCAAAAGATCAATTACATCAAGAGCAAAATTTACTTTATTAACACTCCTCTGCGCAGACAAATTTGGATTGCTAGAATTCTCGAGTGCATAATTGATTCCCTGCCTATGTCCTATTTAGGTTTGCCTCTATCTTATATCAGGTGGGCCAGTGGGGACATGTGGAACTCGATTCTTGAGTGCCTTCATAGGAAACTCGACACTTGGAAGGGCAAACTCCTATCGCAAGCTGGGAAAGCCACCCTTACCAAAGCTTGTCTTCAGGGATCCCGACCTACTTCATGTCAGTGTTCATGCTTTCGAGTGCAGTTCACTCCAAGATTGAGAAGATTCAGAGGACCTTTCTTTGGTCTGGTAACGAAGAGAAATCTAGACTTCCCCTTGTAGCCTGGTACAAGGTGTGTTCGAGGATTGATCAAGGCGACCTAGGGTTGAAAAGATCAAGACATATGAATTTGGATCTGATCATGAAGCAAACTTAGAGTATTATGTCTAATGACCTGGTGGAGTGGGTTTCGCTGGTTAAAATGAAGTATCTTGGCCCCACTCCCTTCTTGGATGCTGAAACATCCTCCGTGGCATCAATATTTTTGAAATCTATGCTCCAAACCTGGCATTTGATCAGTCTGGGAGCCCACTGGATTTTGGGTGATGGCAACTGCATTTCCTTTTGGAAGTATAAGTGGGCGACTGAAGAAGCCCTTGGGTCGAGGGCAGACCTCGCTGGGCTAAGAAGCCTGACCGACCCTAACACCCAGCTTAGGGTGGCAGGTTTCATATATCGGAGCACCCGTTTCCCTCGGTGGAAGCTTCCTATTATGGAGGGGTTTAATAATGAGGTTACCTTCCTCGATAATATCCTTCAGTCGGTTTTAATTCCTTCTACTAGGAGAAATGATAAGATCATCTGGAGTGGTACGGAGGATGGGCGTTTCTTTTTTAAATCAGCTTATGAGCTCCTCACCACCAATACTACTCTAGACTATAGGTGGAATATTGTTTGGAGGAAAGGAGTTGTTCCTAAAATCAACTTCTTTGCATGGATTGCTTTCCACAATAAACCCTTAACTATTGAAAACCTTCATAAGAGAGTTTTTGCCTTCCCCAATAGGTGTTACTTGTGTTTAGCATATTGTGAGACGAGGGATAATTTATTCTTGCATTGCCCATTTTCCCACTCTGTTCTGAGCATTTTCCTATCCTCCTTCCAGATCCTTTGGTGCTCTCCCCAATCCCTTAGAGATGATTTTCACCAATGGCCTAATCCTTTCAAGAATCCCAAGCTCTGCTTCCTCCTTGAGGCCTCCTTCCACCATTTAATTTGGCAAATTTGGTTAGAGAGGAATGCCAAAATATTTGGTAGAGCTCCTAGAGGGCCCCCTTCTGTTGCTCAAAGGGTGTTATCTTATGCCATTGAGAATTCTATTGTTGTTCCTAGTCCCCATCCCCATATTTCGAGCGAAGAATCTATTCTCAAAATGATGAATCTCTGGCTATTTCTGGAGGTTGTTAAAGGGCCCTGTCAAAGGAATGTTGTGTGGACCAAACCCCCCGTGGGGTGGATTAAATTAAACTTTGATGGAGCGGCTAAGGGGAATCCTGGGCCTGTTGGCGCTGGTGAGGTTGTTCGTGATCATGATGAGAATATTGTGATGGCCTATTATGAAGATTTGGGCTCCCAAATGAATCATTATGCTGAAGCCCGAGGCACTCTGAATGGTATTTGGATTCTCTTTGAGGATCCCCGACCTCTTATCATTGAGGGTGACTCACTCAACATCATGAATTACCTTCTTGGCACCAAAAATCCATCTTGGAAAGTCTATAACATCATCCTCGAGGCTAGGTCTCTTCTCTCTTATTACGGTAGATGGAAAGCAAATCATATTTTGAGAGAATGAAATCGCGTGGCTGACCACATGGCCAATAAAGGGCTTGCGACCACATGCTCGGTTGTGTGGCGGTCTCACTTCCCATATGAGGTGGAAAGATTGGCCAGGGCAGACATCCCTTCCTGATTTTTTCCTTGTGTAGTTTTTGGAAGGCCCATTTCGATGTGTTTTGGGGTGGCGTGGAATTTTTGGAAGGCCTGGACCTGGCTGCTTCCATTCTTACTTCTATCAACTCCATGATTTCTATCCTAAAGCAGAACCAACAGCACCCAAATTCGGAAGGACAGGAGGATCATGATTAGCTGTCCATGGTGTCTATCTCTTTGTTTGCGGCCTCTCTTTGGGTTTCTCTTGGGTTTGTCCTATTTTCTTTTTGTTGTTGGGTCTCTAGGCCTAAAAGCCCTTTTTGTTGTTTTCAAGTCTGCAGCATTAGGATGGTTTTATTTTCATTTAGGTTTATTGTTACAGCCAAGAGGTATGATGCATCATTAGAAAGTTGGCTAATTTTGTACATAAGGTTTTGGGATCCTCTATAAAAACCCACTGTTAATATATTATAATAATTACCAAAAAACACTAATTTAATTCAAAGGATAATTAAAACAAAACAACCATGCAATAGCTAAATATAATAGGGGTATAGAACCTAAGAAATTATTCCTTTGTTCCTCACCAAGGATGTCATGCTACTCCACAATATCATGCCTTCCCACTTTCAAGCTCCTTCCAACTTATTCCAACCTCGCTCGCCCTCTTGGGTAACATAGATCTTAAAGCAACAAGGCGTGCACCTTATTTGCATGGATATGTTCACTCAAGAAATGCCCAAGAAGGCATTTCTCCAAACATGTGTCACCTTGAGCCAACTAAGAGGATGCACTCCATACATGGCTTAAATAAAACTCAAAATCTACCTTAGCTTTATTTTAGTTCTGATTTAAAAATCTCCTTTATTATTCTTACAACTTAAATGTTAGATCTAATTAATACTTTTCCAACTAAGTATTAAAACAAACATTCAAATAATTGAGAAAGTATTAATTCTATCACTTAATTAATACTTAATGCTTCAAGAACATTAATGCTACAAATTAACATTTATTAAGTTTTATTCAACAATGTTTATATACATCAAAAAAGACATGGGTTCATTCAACCATGTTTCACATCATTGTTTTATCCTTAAGTAGGTGGTCTCCTTTAAGATAGTCTAATGCTATCACCAACCTATTAAGGAGACTCATTGCACAAGCAACTTCCTGACCCAATGGTGTGAATACAAAAATAAACAAAATGCAATGCATCTATATGAAGGGTGTTATGGTCACCCTAAGCTATCGATGATCAAGTCATCACCATCATTTTTCCAAATATCTCTCTTTGTAGGTGGTTCATCCTTATGATCCCACCAATGACAGAGCACTTGGTCTTGCATCCATAATTACATCAACAATACCATATTCCAAGCTCAAAATAATGTAATCATTCCATCATATAGATATTATTAAATAAACTATGTTGTTAAAAATTCTCATAAATACATAGTTCAATGTCTGTAAGAGTTCTACCAAGGAAGGTTGTTACATTGTATCATAGCAATGACTTATAGTATTATCTAAAATACCCATTAGCACATTTATTTTTGTATTATATAGTGTATCATAGATCCCTTATGAAATTATCTAAAGTCTTATTGGATATTTCTATTTTTGTATCATATCTTATATCGTAGCAATGGATTATGACATTATCTAAAGTCTCCTTAGGCACATCTATTCTTATACTTATCTTGTATCACAACAATACCTCATGGCATTTTCTAAAGTCGCCTTAGAAATATCGATTCTTATATCATAAAAATATCTTAGGGCATATCTAAAGTCTCATTAGGCATATCTTTTTTGTATATACTTGTACATACTTGTATCATAAGCTATGTTATTATGATTAATTTAAAATATATTTTCACATTAAAAATCAATAACCATTCACAATAATTTTCACCCTAAGTATGGTTCCTTCACACTAGAGATAACCTTCTCCTTCAAGGACTCGATCTTGTTCCTGCTCTAGGATAATATTAGTGATGAGGCCCTCATAGTAGTTAGTCTAGTTTCCTCCTCGACCAACAAATGGTGGGTTAGAGACATAGAGCCTATTTTGTTCTTAGTGAAGAAGATGAAGAATGCATTGGGATTTTCTAGTAGGGCATCAAGGTTTTTTTGCTAGGGCATCCCAGGAATCCATGAATACACTAAGGGTTGCAAGCCTCGAGCTCTAGATTTGGCGCTTCATGGTTTTTAGATAGTAGTAATTGGATGATTTTAAAAAATGCTAAAAATATCATCATATGAGTTTTGAGAAAAAAATTTAGGGTTTTGGATTCTCTATCTAAACAGTCATAAGAGGCAATCGGGCAATCACAAACTGCTATGATGATGATGGAAGTGGTGGAGCAACCACAAAAAGATATAGCAATAGAGTTGGAGCAACCATAAACTATGGTGGTGATGGAGCATCCACAAACTATGGTGGTGATGGATCAACCATAAAAAACTACAATGATGGTGATGACAACAAAATAACCATAGGCATCGATTATTGGTAATATCATTATAGTGGAAAAACTATTCAACCACAATAGGCTATATAGGGTTCCATATTCCCTAATTGAACAACCATAAGAGGTGGCAGAGAAACCATAAACTATTGCGATGATGGTGGTAACGATGAAGTACCCATAAACTGTTGTGGCAATAGTGGTAGTGGATCAACCACAAACTACTATGGCAATGGTAGTGGCAATAGAACAACCACATTTTTTAAATGAAACCCTAGGTGTTTTTGGGATGAGAGAAGGTGATAAAGATTTTGAAATCGTGGTTCGGGTAGGAACTTCTATTATAGGGACTCAATAAGGGTGTAGAGCCAAAAATGGTAGGGGATTGGATTTTATACAAGACCATTTGACCCTAGATGTTTGTGGCTTTAGATTGTGAGGGGTAAGCAAAATGCTCCATTAGGTAATTTTTTTCTTTCCTCAAAAGGAGATAGAATTATGGTGCTATATGACTTAGCACGAATGGTTGCTACCCAAGGATACCATTGCTTGGTAGGAAAATTCATGGTGTTCATCCTAATCTCAATGTAATCTAGAGGTGGGAAACAAAAAAATGGTGACCTTTGGGACATATGGAAATAGTAGCAATGCCCAAAAAAAAATTCTTGATCTAGTTGAACTATGAGGAGGACTCAAAAAAGATTCTCCAACAAGGGCCTTGGTTCTTTGGGCGTTGAGGGTTGTTTCTCAAGATGTGGTCCATGGAATTTGACCCTTTCACTTATAGCATCAACCAAGCCCATGTTTAGATCAAATTACTAGGCCTCTACCTATATTTTTAGCATAAAGATGTATTGGTATGGATTACCCATTAGTTGAGGCACCTAGTGGCGATCGACTCTGCAATGACAACCAGATCAAGACTTATTTAAACATGGGTGTGCATGAATATGGATATGGAGAAACTACCTAATAATTCAATTCAATTGGTATCCATGTATGGGTCATGGAACCAAATTATTGAGTATGAAAACCTTTCGATCAAGTGTAACTCTTGTAATCATGTGGGGCATCTTAATTAGGATTATCCTTAGAAGAAAAATTAAGCTCTATAATGGTAAAAAAAAATGATGGTGAAAATAAGGAAGGTTCAGTAGGGAAATCAACTAAATTAGGGGACTATGGTATGGATAAAATACCCTCATCCAATTTAAAGGAGAAAGGGTAGAAGGAAGAAAAAATTATAGAACCCCAACAAGTAAGTAACCCCCGATATTCTTCCTGTTGCTTCAACTGATTTAGTTGTCACACTCCTTTTGTATGCCTCCAAATCATATTAAAATACTTAGATCACAATGCTTCAATTTTTTATCATGAACAATATCAAAGCACCCCTAAAGCTAAAACCAAAATAAAAAATAATTTTCCTTTTACCCTAGAGGAGAACATTGAGATTCAAGATAGATCACCTAGTGCTCAAGAACCTAGAAAGGAACATGGGAGCCCTAATCGAGTCACCATGAGCTCTAGAAAAACTAGGGTGAATATTGGACATGATAAAAAATAGGGAAGATCTTATCAGTCAAAAAATAGGGAAAGAAAACTATGAAAGAGGTGCAAAAAAAATACAGATGACCCTCAAATTGGGAGGTTATAATAGATCACCTAGGGATCAAGAATCTAAGAAGAATCAGGGGAGTCCTAATTGAGTTACTAAGAGCTCTAGAAAAACTAGGGTGGTTGTTGGGCATGAGAAAAAATAGGGAAGACCTTATAAGTTAGCAATTAGGAAAAGGGAAACAATGAAAGAAGTTGTGACTAAAACACAATTAACCCTCAAATTAGGCTAGAAGAAACACCTAACAAAAATTAAAAATGATAATTATATCCTATAATGTAAAGGGCCTCAATTCCCCTTCCAAACATTGATTGGTGTCATCATTAAGTCTGGACCTAAAGCCTTAAATCTTGTTGTTACAAGAAACCAAATTGGACAGTCAAAATCTGGAAAGAATTTGAAGTAGCTAGAAAGAAACCAATTTCATTGCTAGTGCAGTGAATGGTGTCATAGGAGTGATTTTGTGTATGTGGGATGACACTCCTTCAATAGTAGAAGGATAATCATTGTGTTGAGCTCCAAATAGGTGATTGAGAGAGTGAAGAGGATGGCTAGAGGTCATGATTCTCCTTCATCATCATGACTCCTAGTTGTTTTTTCTCTTGTTATGATCTTTGGTTTTATGTTCTAACTTGTTTATAGTCATTGTTTAAGTTGTATCCTTTGAAGGGTTGCATGTTTTATTTTTTAAAGCAATATAAGTATGTCCCTTTGTGTTGGTCTCAGTTGGTGGTCTCTTGATATATATTTTTGGATGTAAAATGGTTGGGGCCCTTTCAAAAATCCATTCATAAACTAATCAAAAAAATTATCACCCTAACTATCATCACATAACCATCATTTATTAAATTACATCATCATCACATAATAAAATACCATCACTAAATCATCAATCACAAAACATAATCAAATTAAATAATATAAATCCAAAATATGTTCATCAACTATAATACATCGTCATGAATCATAAAAATCATCATTTGTATTATATCAAAACACATATATATATTATCAATTGTATATACATCATAAATATACAATCCTCAATACCATAGAAAAATTAACCCTCTAAGAGTTAGCCTAGCATCAACTCCTAGAATCAATGTCTAGGGCTTCTACTCCTCCTTGTAGCAATGGCATCCTAATTGAACATTGAGACTATCAATTCATGGATTATGACCATGTTTGTGTCTTCCATATCTAGATTGATGAAGGCAATCGATAATCAACTAGTATAACTACATGGTAATTCATCCTATAATGTATCAATTACTTAACCTTAGTTGTCAAATCTACCTAAACTTAGGTGATCTTTATTGCATACCTCTACTAGGATACAACTTACTAATCTAGGAGGTTTTGAACCAGTTGGTTGTCACTCCCACTAGCAACCACTATGGACTTTTCTACAATTGCATCCATCTTATTAGTCCAATTGATAATCATGGACTACATCATTAAGGTCTATTACACAAAGTGATCATGATCCTATGCCTATGTAGCTACCTCTACCCTCATTGTATCATAATCATACATGAGCTTTGCCAATGTCACTATAGGTTGGTCATCATATCCCTCTCTACCTCCATGGATAATTGAGTAGATCTATTAAGTCCTCCCTCACCCATCATGATCATCGATAAAGATCCTATTGCTATTGTGGCTACCCTTTGTTTTTGTTATTAATGACCCAATGGTAATTAGCCTATTGTCATCCCCTTGGTCTCATCCTAGGTTGCATCCTCTGACTCATCCTCAGCCTCACCATATCACCCTCTTAGGATGAATAGTCTAGTACCATTTATATTAATGGTCAATAACTCTATGATCATCAACACTAGAAATTTAGATGATCAAATCATCCATATATTGATTTAAATATGAACCCAATTCAAATTTACCATCAAACCCCCACTCTCATATGGTTTGTAAGTACCAAACTAGACCTAACAACATATTCTAATAGATTATAAACTAGCAAACCACTCCTTGCTCAAACTAAAAGAGTTCTTATTCTCCATAAGGACCCACCATCCATCATTTTTGTCTAACCTGAGCCAATTGGTATCCATAATTTGCCTAGATTGGGTGGCCCCTATATGGTTTCCAAAGATCTACTCCTAATGAAGGTCATCCACCAAGCATTTTTTCCTATACAAAATGACCCTATGAGGCTAGCTTTTGCCCCCCCTTCAAAGTGGTATGCCCACTAGTATGCTAGAAATGCCTCTATATCATTAACTTACCCTAAAATCCATGTAGGTTATGCCACTACTATGTGTTCCTAGGTTGAAACTCAAAGCAGAGTATAGCATGGTAATCCCTTTCCACATTTGTAGATGACCCAATTAATAGAGTAGTACAACCAAGCCAGGATGATAAGCCCCCATGCTAAGGCTATATAGAGTTCCAACATATTTTCGATGACCTCCTTGTAACCCTAATGCATGACTCTTCTACTAGTATCACCTATCAAAACTCTTGAAACTAGCATAAACAAAAATGCCTTCTACCTATCCAACTAGCCACCAACATAGGCAATCTTAATTTCAATATCAAATTGAATTAGAAGGAATAAAGTATTATCATTCATCTACTTTAGACTATGCTACTATGATTAACTCATGTAAATAAGGGCACCTATGATGGGTACCCACAAGATCCTCTAAATATCTTCTAGTGTAACTATTAGCTCCCCACATAGCACTTGGAAGGAATTCATCTCTGAGTACCATCTGTCATCCAATGACATCAACAAAACCTGATCAAACACCACCTTTAACATAAGGGTCGTGTGGTAAATCCTTACTCTTCTAAGGAATACATGATCCTTGAAATCTAGTAATGACAAGATTATGTCAAGTGTGTATGACCTCCACTCCTAATAGTCTAATGTTAGTCTATATTACATACATAAACCAATAAATAGTTAGCCTAGCATACAAAATTAATCTTTAAACAGAAAATTTATATTTAAAACTTTTAAAATCATCCTAAAGCCTAAAGGTGTAAAATTGTCATTGCTTGGACAAAATTGCATTGCTTGGTATAAGCATTATTAGAGAGTAACATCACATAATAAAAGTGTCATTGAAATAGTGTAGTTGCCAATAAAAACTAGTACATTTTTCTTTGGGCATATATTTAGGGCAAAAAATACTAATTTTAGTTAGACTTTGTACCTATGGTTGATCACCCCTTACAACAATCAATGCTCTCACATAGTCAGTATAGTGAGTTGACCTCATCTATTGATCCATTGAATAATGTAGTATGCATACACATCTAGAGCTCAACTTGTACAATCATCAACACTATAAATAATTTTTTTTACCCCCCATCCATTTTAACCTTGTTCCACCCTGAGCCAATTTTGTTGTTTTATCACAATTTCTCATCAATTCACCTATGTATCATATTCAAGTCAATTTTTATTGGTCAAACTTGATTTTATTTTGAAAATCAAGGGGTGCATAGGGGTAAGATAGTATTTAATGTTGTTGTAAAGAAATAATTTACATCATCAACAATCAACTTATCACATGCATCAATCATTATAAATATTGAACCTAAATCAACATGAAATTTACTAATCTCAAAATTTGAACACATAAGCTAGTTTTTTTATATTTTTTCATTTGATAAATGAATTAAAAGGGGTAAATGTAGACACCCAACTTTGTACAAGTCACCAAAACCTACAACTGGACAACATTTACTTCATTACACAAATCAAATATCTCAATCAACCAAATGAGTTAGAGTCTCATCCAAGGGGTATTTAATGGAACAAAACAAAAGCATTGTACCCAAGGTAGTAGCGACAATGGTGCTACTAACTAAGGGGTAGTGTTTTTTCTAAATTTATATTTTCTTGTCTAGTAGCCTAACAAAAAGCATTTTGACACTATAATTGGTATCACTAGCACCACTAGTACTTCTTATATCAGTGCTATCAACTATCATAATCCAAAAAAGAAAGACAAATAGCTAACTAACATCAACTACTTACCAAATTAAGGACCTATCATTCCAATCTTACCTAACATTTCCTAGTGCCTCTCACCTAAAGTTATTAGTAGTCAAGCCTTATCAAATCCTCTAACTTCCTTGCACACCCTTCATCCATCAATCCTCCTTCAATGATGTTGATCCTCTTCATGCACCTTACCAACTCTTAAACCTACCAATTATCCACTAGATCCTTTGAGGGATCCATGGCTTCTATAAATCCATCCCTTGGGGCATCTCAATTTATCCTCCTTTTAACCAAATAATTTCTACCAAATTTTAATCAACTTTCTAAGTAGCTAAACTCTCTCTAATTTGATGTTTAATTTTTAAAATGAAGTGTTGTCCATTTGGCTTTTGACATCTGCATGTGAATCTTATCAAAGTCCTTTTGAGGATACAATTGGAGGAACTTGTATGAAGACTATTGGAGATCATACAAAAGGTGGATATCTTAGCTTTAATATCTTCTATGGATACATTTGCATGGGCATTGGGGTAGGCTCTCCATTAAAGACTTTAGGTTTTCTCCTCATCCTTTTTATCATTCTAATTGCATTTATTTCATCCCTTATGCGGCATAGCTTATCTTAATCATTTAGGCATTTAATTTACATCTTAAACTTTATTATTTTGCACATCATTTCTTATTTAATTAGTTAACATTGCATCTCTTTCCAATTCCCTATGCTCTATTAGTTAGGATTTTTTGTCGTAATTAATTTTTCATAGTTTTCTAAGCCTTGAAATCTATTTTACTACGTTTACCAGGAAAAGCATTATTAGATTGTAGTACCAATAGTGCTACTACAGTATGGTTTTGTGACAAATATTACAACTCTCAAATCATATCAATCTATAACAATAAAGAAAAGTGCTACCCACGGTCGATAGTGTCACTAGTACTTATACTCGTCTATGGTGTTTCTACTATATGCAAATCAGTCATCATTTTTGCCTTTCTTATATTTTTTTATTTTTTGCTATAGTTTGATTTAGGCCAACACCTTAAGAATCTAAATTTCTAGGTTTGTCTATGCATAGGTACATTGAGAAGTAGAATTCAAAGCAAAAAGTTTGTAATTCATAGTTGCAAATGAAAGCACCACATGATGATATTGTTGATTATGTTTCTATTTCAGTATGACTTCTACCCATAAAGGAGCAAAACTAGGTTTTATTTATTTATTTCTACATCTTAGCATTAGTTTAAATTTTAAATTGTCTATTTTTTTGGTATGTTTTCATTCTTTTAAAATAATTATGAATATAATCTTAGTGGATATTATCTTAGTTTGCATTATTTATGAGTGTTAAAATAGCACGTATTTTATGCAAGTTTAATCCATTTTTTGTTTGTAAATTTATGGAAACAAATGTATTTTGATGTCCATTTTGTCTGGATTGTATTATTTACAAATAAATTTGATCCATAAAAATAAATGTGATTTATGGTTGTGTTTTACACAAAAGTGTGCAATTTTGTGTGTATTTTGGCAAGAGAACATTGCAGGAGCTTCGCAAGAGAATGATGCAGCAAGATACAAACCAGATGACAAGCATGGGTAGACTAGCTGTGAGGATGATGTGCTAATAAGACTCATTGATGAATGCTATAGAAAGGTGCTACAAAATATAGCTAGGAAAAATTGTTACAAAAAATGTCTATTGAAATGCGTTATAGAAAATATATTAACCAAGTCAAACCATCCAATGCATTGTTATGCCATGTCCAGTGACAACATAGCATCCTTATGAGGCATATACAGTCAGCACAGTTGACTGACATGTTGGCATTGTGCACGAGATTTTATATTTATTAAAGTTGTTATTAGAAAGTTGTAATATTATTACATTGTTAAGATGTTTAGATTCTAATGCAAGCCTATTTTATCTCTTCCTAAAATAAAGGATAAATAGTTGTATTGTTGCATTATTATATTATTTAAATTAAGAACTTTTGTTATGTTAGTTCATTAGTTTGCCACTTGGACCATCATGATTGTGATGAAGTCCAAGGTGGTTGCAAAATAGTATTAGTTTAGATTATTATTGTTAAAAGGTTAGGAGTCGCATCATCAAGTTGATAAGACACATGGCAAAATATGTGGAGGAATTTCATTAAGAATGTCCAAGCGACATTATAAAATATAAGAGAGACCTTTGAAAAGGTCTAATGTTGAAATGTCAAAATAGTGGAATTCTAATGTCGGATGTATAATGTTCAAATATTTTTGTATACAACTTATGCTATTCTAAAGGCTTGATGTTCGAAGATCATGTATACTTGAATTTTCAACAATAAAGCAGTAGCACTTTTCGGCATGTATTTGGTAACTGTGGTATTTATTTCATTATAATGTATTTGCTTATGTAGTCTTTACTGTATTTTCTTGCATTCATTAATTAAAATTATGTTAGTAGTATTAATGCACATTAGTTACTGAAGTAAAATAGTTTAGAGGAGAAATATTTACACTATCCTCTAGGAGGCAAGGCCCACTCCTACAACCAATCCCTATTCTCTCGCCCCTAAAATAGGTTAGGATTAATTAGTACATAGATTAACTTTAAATTATCAATTAAATTAAATTGCATCACTTTAGACTATAAGGTAAAAATAGATAGTTAAAACAATAGGTTGCACATGGATCCACATCAACAAATATAAAAATCATTTAATTAATATAAATCATAAAATTGTATTTTATTTTAATTCAACACAATTTATTTTCTTGTAATCTTTATTATTTTCTGCAAACCTAAAACTAAGAAAAACAAAATTAAGTCTAATATTAATCATTGTGGTATAATCTATATTGGATTACTACTCTTTAAATTGTTCACCTTGGATTGATAAATAAGTGTAGAGTTTACAACTAGATATTTTGGCATCGTTGCTAGGGAGAGTAATGTCATAATTTTTAATCAAATACTGATGGTTGTACAAGAAGAGATGCTTACCTGTATGTGGGAAGAGGTACGAGTCCTTGGTGTACATATGGGTCAGAGTGGAACAATAATTCCCAATAAGCCCCTTTGTTTGACGTTGCTAAGTTCTTTTTCTTAGGATCATTTTACTGCTTTCATAGTTAATATTTAATTTCAACAAATTTCCAAGCATTGGGTGGTTGTTGTTTCTTGCTTCGGTCTGGGTTCACTGACCTATGAAAATAGGAAGTAGGTATGATTGAGTGACACAATCATAGTGAAATGCTCCTTAAAATCAAGAAGTAACAACAATTTAACCTTTTATTTCAGCAATTTTATTTCTAGCAAAATTTACTTTTCAAGCAATATTTCATTTTACTTTATTGTGCTAAGAATTAGTTGTATAAATTCATTGACTGTGAATTGCACCTAGTTTTAAGCAGCAGTAAAGTTGTTTTAGAAATAAAATTTTATTTTCCTCCTATTGTGCTAAGATTAGTTGTATAAATTCATTGGTTGTGAGTTGCACCTAATTTTAGTAACAATAGGATTGCTTTAGAAATAGAAACTTTATTTTTCTCCTGTTGTGCTAAAATTGGTTGTATAAATTCATTGGTTGTGAATTGCACCTAATTTTAGTAACAGTAGGATTGCTTTAGAAATAGAAACTTTACTTTTCTCTTACTGTACTAATATTGGCTATATAAATTCATTGGTTGTGAGTTACACCTAATTTTAGTAACAGTAGGATTGTTTTAGAAACAAAACAAAAAAATTTCTCCTGTTGTGCTAAAATTGGTTGTATAAATTCATTGGCTATGAATTGCACCTAGTTTTGATCATAGTAGGATTATTTTAAAAAATTATTCTTTCTCTTGTTGTGTTAAGCTTGGCTATAGAAATTCATTGGCTATGAATTGTAGATTGAATCTTAACAACAATAGGATTGTTTTAAATTGTTGATAAAAATAAAATAAAAATAAAAAAAAGAGAGAGAATTAAAAATATTTCTAGATGGTAGAAAATTGCATCAAACAGTCTGCTCTGATTGACCTTAGAAAATTACTACTAGAACAAGAAGTTAACCTCCTTTTCAACCAAAGAGATAAAACATCTAGAAAAGAGTGGGAATACCTGTGTGAGCACCTTGATATCCTCGAATACCTATACTCATAGTTCATATTGGTAAAATAGCCTTGCATAATGTTTTGGTTAATTTAAGAGCTAATTTTAATGTCATGACCAAGGAAATAGTAGAATCCTTAGGAGTACACAAATTGCAACCAACTTCCATAGTACTCCAACTTGCATATAGGTCTATTGTCAAGCCAGAAGGAAAATTAGAAGATGTTATAATCTCTGTAAGTTCATGGGAATACCCTATAGACTTTATAGTCTTACAACCCAAGAAGAAGTTAGGGGGGCATCCCTTCATTCTAGGATGTCCATGGCTTGCAACAGCTAATGCCTACATTAGTTGTATATCTAAAAACATGACTATTTTTTATGGCAAGAACACTAAAGACCTTAGCCTATTTTTAGAATCAACATTAGATAGAGATTTTCCAAAAAAACTATGGTATAATTTTCCTCACGATTTGGATGATATCCAAACCTTATCAATTAATATTTTGAGTGAACACCTACAACAAGAAATTGAGGGACCATTATCATTACTACTAGGAGATCAACAGGAATATCAAGGTCAAGATAATAGTCATTTATCTAAATCTACTATGGTCATTAATGAGGCAAGCACAATTCAATCTCAGCAATTGATACAGTACGACTATCACTTTTATGCTTTTGGATATGAAATGATGGCAATAGATGCAAATACTAAAAGTTGCAAAGATATAGACATCACACCAAGAATGACTTTGAATATTAGTAATGAGCTTACAAGCACACAGGAATCACAACTGATAGATGTACTTAAGAGACATCAACTAGCATTTGCATGGAACTATGAGGACATAAAAGGAATGCACTTGAATGTGTGTACCCATCGCATATTTATTCAATAAGGTTGCCACCTAGTGAAACAACCCCAAAGAAGATTGAATCTAGCTATGAAAGATGTAGTTTAGGAAGAAATCATTAAACTCTTAAACGCAATATTTATATATCCAATTTCTAACAACCAATGGGTATCACCATTAGTAATAGTCCCTAAAAATAATGGTAAATAGAGGATTTGTGTGGATTACATAGAACTAAATAAAGTGACAAAGGACTATTTTCTCTTACCATTCATTGATCAAGTTCTTGATACCTTGACTGGGAAGAAAAACTTTTATTTTTTGGATGGCTTTAGTAGGTATAATAATTTTTCAATAAGAAGATCATGAAAAGATAACTTTCACATGTCTTGTAGGAATCTATGCTTATAAAGTCTTACCTTTTAGACTATGCAATGCACCTACCACTTTTCAAAGGGTTGTTTTAGCTATTTTTGCTGATTTTATTAATGAATGTGTAGAAGTCTATATGGACAACTTCACAGTCTATGGTAATACCTTTGAAGAAACTCTATCAAGCTTACAAAAGGTTATGGTTAGATGCCAAGAATGAAATCTCTTTTTGATTCATGATAAGTGTTTCATGATGATGATAGGAGATATTGGTTTAGTATATTATATATCAAAAGAAGGTGTTAAAGTAGATCCTACAAAAAATCAAGTTATCCAATCCCTCCAACCTCCAAAGACACAAATAGAGGTAAGGAGTTTCTTAGGACATGCAGGATACTATCGTAGATTCATTAAAGACTTCATCAAAGTTACCACTCCTATGATTAAGCTCTTAATCAAATAAAGTGAATTTAATTGGACTGAAGCATGTCAGGAAGCCTTCAAAATTATAAAGAATAAATTGACTACTACTCCAATCCTAAGGGAACCAAATTGGGAATTACCCTTTCATATAGATTATGATGCTTTAGGATATGCAATAAGGGCAGTATTACAACAAGTAGAGAATAAAATACCTTATGCTATCTATTATTTGAGTAAAAATTTGCATGGGGTTGAGCTTAATTACACAGTTATTGAAAAACAATTCTTAGTGGTAGTCCATGCTATTAATAAATTCAAATACTACATAACAGGGTATGAAGTATTTGTTCACACTGAGCACTCTGCCATAAGATACTTAATGAATAAAGCTACAACATGAGGTAGAGTGGTTAGATGGCTTCTCTTACTGCAAGAACTTAATATCATAATTATAGACAAAGTAGGTAAGGATAATGTCATTGCAGATCATTTGTCTTGTATGCAAATATTTGATGATGATAAGTTAATTCCTGATAATTTATCAGATGAACATTTTTTTGCTCTCTCTATTTTCACTCCTTGGTATGTTTATATTGTAAATTATTTAGTAACAAGAAAAGTGCCTCAAAATTTTACACCACATGAGTGTAAAAACTAATACATTAGAGTGTCCCTTATATGTGGATTAATGGGGTCTTGTTTAAATCTTGCCCTAACCAAGTAATTAGGATGTGTTCAATAAGAATATGTATATGACATCATTCAGGTAAGATATGAAGAATATTGTGGAGGCCATTATGCAATCCAAAGAACAGTCAATAAAATGCTTCAAACCAGATACTTTTGGCCTACTATGAATAAAGATGCTTATAAGTTTGTTGATAGATGTGATGCTTGTCAAAGGGCTAGTAAACCTACACCTTCAATGGAAATGCCTTTGGTACCGCAAATAAAGTTTGAACTCTTCAATAAATGGTGAATTTATTTTGTTGGACCAATAGACCCTCCAAGTGCAGGTAATAAACACATAATTTTGTGTACATATTATGTCACCAAGTGGGCTGAAGTAAAAGCCTTACCATGAGCACAAGCTGAACCTATAGCTGATTTTATTTATGAAAACATCATGCAACGCTTTGGAGCACCTAGATAACTAGTTTCAGATCATGGATCCCAATTTATCTCCAAAGTAATCAAACATTTTATTGAAATCTATCAAATAAAACATAAGAAAACTTCACCATATCACCCTCAAGCTAATGGACAATTAGAAGTTACAAATAGAGAACTTGAAAAGATCATTCAAAAAATTGTAATTGTTAATAGGGTTGATTGGGCATAAATCCTAAAAGAAGTTGTATGGGCATATAATACAACTTGGAAAACTACCACAGGATTGTCACCTTATGAAATGGTCTATGGCAAGCAAGCTATTATACCTTTTGAATTTGAGATAGAAACTCTTCGCATGACGATACAACTTGACCTGAACTTGGATAAAACATAAAAAACTAGATTGGAAAAGATAAATATTTTATATGAAATAAGACTAGAGGTATTACACAAGACTGAATTAACTCAGTAACAAAGAAATAAATGGCATGATAAACACATTGTACCACAACCATTTCAATCAGGAGATTGGGCCTTGTTATTTGACTCCTGCTACCAAGATTCTCAAGGTAAGTTAAGAACAATATGGCTAGGACCCTATGAGATTGAATAAATGTTTGGAAATGCTACAGTTAAACTTAAGTCTATAGATGACTCAACAATAATATTACTAGTAAATGGGCATAGGCGTAAATAAGAAGTCATTATCTAAGGAAGAATTCATACACTATCTCAAGCAACAGGTTGATTTGTAGTGCATTTCTGAACTACAATCAACCATTATTGAATGACAACTTCTCTTTCTCTTAAATAATAATAATTATAATATATATACTAAAAAATAAAATAAATAAACGTATTATACACCACATGGAAAAAGAAAAAAATATTATCATGAAAAATCACTCTCTAAGTTTCATGATGAAGTTTCAATATATAAAATGTTTTCATTATTCATCACTTTTTAGTCTCCAAAATTCTAGTTAGATCAGCTTGAAAAATTGTAAAGAAACTACTGCCACATCTTGCATAACACTTTGTTTGCTAAAACAAAATCTAGGTGTTTTCAACCACTCAGCCACCACTAGTGTTTTAAGCAAATATCCATTGAAAATAAAACAATCCTTAGGTGCCATAAGTTGCTCCTGGTCAATCAAGTTTCCTCTTGGACTACGTACATTATAACAAATAAAAACATTGTGAAGTTTAGGAAAGAATAACTCATGAGTTACTATTGTCATAAAGTAAATATTTTCCCCTGCTTATCCAATTATGTGCATGGTCTAAAAAGCTAAAGATGAAGTGTTCCTTTGTCTCTACTACCCCTATGTTGCATAGAGTACATATCATTTCTTCCCATTGTTCTTTGGGTATTTTCCATCTCCCAATTTCACATCTAAGCCTATGAGAGCTAGTCCTTATCTGAGCAATGAGGATTTTTTTCTTCCACTTGATTTCAGTGCCTATATACATTTTTTTCTTGTGGTCATACATTGGGTTAAACTTTGCAATATAATATTGTCTTTTTCTGCTTGCATTTTTCCACATTCCACTTCTAAACTTTCCATTCACATAATTTTTTATGTCTTTGTTGACATTTGGGCATTCATTTATGTTGATTTCCCAATGTTTCATCCATTTCTAATTTTGCTTCATCCATTAATATTAGAGGTTTTAAGTTTTATTAATTAAATATAATCTCCCTTCGACAACTGAACTCATAACATAAGACATTAATTTATTATAATTTTTATTTTTTTCCCCATGCAAGGTGGCAGGAAAGCGTTATGCCAAAGGATGAAACGTGCAAAATAAGTTGACCACCTCATGGATCTAGCATCGATTATTGACACTTGGTCATATAGACCAATGAGAGAATATGTTGCAAATCATGATTCTCGACCATCAATTGGGAGAAAATGGAGGGCAACAATTTGGTTTGATTAAATTCACATGACGTTGATGAGAACTTTCCTTGCAAGCTAGCACCGACCACCCCACATGAAGAAGGGTGATCATCAACACTTGGTTGCTCAAATCGAATAAGAAGGAGCATCACAGATCAAATTTATGAGTCATCGATCAAGGAGAAATTAAGGGCTAATATCTACCCATGTTTTATGTTGCATGAGAAACCTAAAAATAAAAATTAACCCTAATATTTTTGTAGCACGAGCTGCAACTACAAAGGGAAACTCTTTGCACAACCAAAGGATGAAACCATCACGATCGAGAAACGAAACCATTGAGCAACATAAGGAAATTACTATGGAGGACAACGAATAAAGAATTGCAGATCAAATACAAGGAAGGAATGAAAAAAATTGACGATGACATAAAATTAAGCAAAGAAGAGCAGGAAAGGTGGCAAACCTATTTCAAAGCAAGAAATATTTTTTTTACAGAAGATATTTTATAAAATGAAAATTGCATAATACATAAAAAAATATATCTTCTTTAATCATTTTGCTATAAATAAAGGAAACCCTCTTATTAATTATGTAGAAAAATAATACATACATAGTTATGCACTCAAAAATTTGATGTTATGTTTTTATGCATGGGTTAAAAGATACGAATATACACAGGAATTTATTTTTATCTTATATGCATGTAAACGTTTTGTCAAATTCATTTACAGGTTTTCCTCTCAGCTAAGTAACTCCATGATAAAATTCTAAGCAAAGGCTGAAGCATATTCCAAACTACCTTACCTATCTTCCACTAAAACCCTACCCTATCCATTAAATCGGTCATTATACCTAGAACTACCTTCCATAAATGAAGTGAACCCTCGTATATCCATACCTAGAACCCTAGTGATACCATGAAAAGTTGTTCCAAGAGGCGTGCTGGTGGGATGCCCTAACAAAATTTCAAGGGCATGACCAAGGCGTGGTAAATTAGTTCATCATGAACTACAATCCCATGACCATGGTGACCCACGTAGGTGAAATCCAAATTAAAGTCACCGCCAACCTAATATCCGAAGTTCTAAGCCTTTTGAAAGTTGGTCAACACTATTATAAATCTACCTACAAGGGGGTAAATCATATGGTCGAAAGGTTTGGGGAAGATGTACTATAACCCGAGATAAATATGGGTGGATAAAAGGCATAGCGACTTCCTCACTTCCTATCAAATGGCAAGAGACTACCACAATTATTATAAAATTTTTTATGCTAGAGGGGATATTGTCCAATTGTGGGGGTTACCACCTCAATATGATGTTGAACCTGAAATACCCTAGGCATGAGGACTATATAATTAACCTCCCATACTTCCTCTATCGCTCAATTAAAGCTACAGTCGCTCGAGTCCAGCCTAAAAATTCTAAATACAATCCCAAATTTCACTTAATCGCCCATCATATATTGATAAAACTGATACTCTTACATAAAGCATTTAAAACTGGGATTCCATGTGATAGTGTGGTAGAAGAAGCTAATTTTTCCATTCATTATAATCTGAGTGAGTTGAAAGTGAAGAGCATGTGCTTATACTGAGAGGGGGGTGAACAGTATAAGGTAAAAAAATTTACCTTTTAATCCAAATGATAACATCAGCAATATTAAAGCAGTATACATTACACAAAGCATCACACACATGACAGGCATGATTTTACGTGATTCACCCAACATGGACTACTCCATGGAGAAAATATTTCTTATAAATTTTCCTCAAATAAATTCTCTTGGGAATCCTTTCCCTACAATTTTTATGGACCTCTGTCCAAAGGAGACACCAATCCCCTAATCAAGTTTATGGATATCTATCTATAGAATAACTCCTTTATCCTAAACTCTGACTGGTGATCTTCTAGAAGAATGGTTACCCCCATTGCTTTGGCTCATGGATCTCTATCCACTAAAGACACTTGTCCTCATAGCTAATGGATCTCTATATATTGGATACTGTCATATTCTATACTCTATCACCTTCAAAGCTCTATCTCAAACCTGCACTAAACACAGTCCTTCGGTCTAGCACAAATATATCCTCAATCTTTGTTTCTGGTCTGGCACAAACCTGTCCTCAAATCTGTACCAAACTCTATCCTCAAATCTATCCTCAGTCTCTGTCTCTGATCTGGCATAAACCTGTCCTCAAATCTATACCAAACATTGTCCTCAAATTTGTCCTCAATATCTATCTTGTAATATTTCACAAAAGCTCACATAAATCTATCCACAAGTCTTCTCTAAGACTTGTCTCAAATCTGCTCAATAAGTCCACACTATAAATTGTCCAATCTCATAGAAACATAAAGAGAATTATTAGAGACTCAATATGATTCACATTCATCATAATGCTCAATTACTTTCAATCACTCTTTTAGAAAAATATAGAGAATTTTTAGAGACTCAATATGCTTCACATTCACCTCAATACTCAATCACTTTCAATTTAGAATATAGAATAATTTATTTCACATAACTTGAACAATCACTTCACACATTCACTTGACTAGGCTCAACCAACTCTACTCAACCAATCACTCAATGAAATGATCCTTGATCACAAATCCTAGTCCAAGTATATGAATACTTACTCATATATCTCCAACAATGCTTTATCAACCAATGTCACATAACAATGATACTCATGTTCTTTCCAAACCCTAGTTCAAGTTCTTCACTCAACAACTCACTTCAACAACAATGCTTATAATACAATCTTCACATAACAATGATACTCATGTTCTTTACAAACCCTAGTTCAAGTTCTTCACTCAACTCAAACACTTCAACAACAATGCTTAAGAAACAAGGTTTTATCAACAAATATTAATTCCAAAAAACCTTGAAGCATTAATTCAAAACACTCTCAACAATGCTAACCAAACAATCCTTTTCACTCCAACTTTCCATTCACAATTTTCAACAATCACTCACTAGGAAGAATATGCCCATACCTTTTGTTGGATGTAGAAGTGCCTCTAGAAACCTGTCTCAATCACAATTTTCTTCTTTCCAAATCCAATGGGTAGACACAACAATATTACTTCAAAAATTTCCAAAAATATTCCTTGGACATAAAACAATCACAACTCAATTTATGCCTTATTGCTCCCTTTTTAAAATAACACTCATCATACCATACATAAAGATAATTTCTTTAATACACCTTATAAACTCCAACTTAAAATAATATCCAACACCATGAAAATATTAACCAAAACACCTTACAATATTTTCAAAACATTTGAGCAAACAAAATTAAAAATTTAATTTTGCAAAAACCCTTATAACTCCTTTAGCAACCTTAGAACCAATTTAAACTATGCAAAAATTAATTTTTAAATACCCAAACTATATTCCCAAAAATTTTGACGACCAATATTCAAGCATGCCTCTTTCTTCCCCAAAATGGGATTCAACGAGATTCGATTCGCCCTCTTCTCTAGCCTAAGCGCCTTAGTGCTTGGTAGTCCACCGTGTGGGCTACTAATTCCCACGTGAAGGAAGGTAGAGCCCCTTCCTCTTATGCCTCCACTCACCGTCTATTTCTCACAAAACTTGCCCACTCTTCCTTTGCTTTGGATGCAGCGCAATTCATAAGGCTCACAATATTTAAAGCTCGTAATAATATTTGAAGGCATGGTAAGTTTTGGTAGGGTGGAAGTTCCCCCCTTATAGACACATTTTAATTTCTCCTCACGTCAGCGCTTTGTTATTCAAAATTAAATTTCAAATTTTAATTTTGATAACCCACCTTAGGGTTATTTAACCTTAGCTTAAATTAATTTATAATTAATAATTAATTTAAATAACTTTATAAGTTAAGTAAATTAACTAATAAATTAATTTTAAACTTCCTTTGCATAATATTATAAAAGAATATTGTAATATTATTTATTTGGGTTTTTTCTTACACTTTGGACCTCATCTTCAATTCTTGGAACCAGGTCTTGAAACTAAAACCGAAAGGGATGCTGCCAACTGAAACTGCCACTAACTGGTGCTGAATGTTCGAAATCAATAACCACTCACTCTTGACATCAATGACAACTTATCACTCAAAATGTCCAACAAAAATCCATTGGGGACAGTGTGTATGAGGAAATTTCTGAGTCTAAAATTCAATATGAGTAAGAATCCCCTATGCACAAATGCCCTACCCATTCCAAGCTATCCAAACCCTCTTGGTATGCAAGGAAGACCAAACATGAGAAATACGTTTTAAAGAATCAAGAAACAGGAGAGACGTTTAGCCCAAAAACAAGCCCACTTACACAAGATCCTTTTGTAGAAATTCTTGGACAAATCCAAATGCAACAAGTTGTGTTGCATATCAAGATGGATAGACTCAAGAATGAGTTTACCAAGCATGCCATCCTAGTGATACATGCTCTTACTCTCCAACTTGACATCCTCAAGCATATCTCTGCAAATAGAGTGGTGAAATAGGTTGATCCAGTCACCCAACTGACAACTATCGGTACCTCTCCCAATAAAACTCCACGTTCAATAAAAATATAAAGAAATCAATGAATTTCAGCAAGGTTATTGACTTCACCAGAGTACTTGAACGATTCCATTTGTCTAATTGTTTCAACCAAACTTCAAATATCATAACCATCCATCAAAATAGGATTGCTTTAAATATGATTATTCCTTAACGTTGGGATGCCCCATGACATAGACGCAATAATCAACCATGTCATTGAAGCAGTCGAACATCCTCCTCCTCCAAAAAATTAAGATGCCCAGTATGAGTCACAAGCTGGAGGATCTACAAAAGTCGAGCATGTGAAAACAATATTTGTTGAATTACCACTTGATCCCAAAGAGGCCAAAGAACAGGTGCAAAAGGTGAAGCGAGAGAATACTTTACCAGCAAAGATACCGAAACCTACACAAGTTTCATCCCGACTTAGATCTAAAGTCGAACAATTCATAACATAACTTTGATGAACTTGCATATTTATGTTTATAAACTTTATTTGATTTTCATGATGATATTTGATTAGTTGTAGAAGTTTTTAGCATTTTATCTATATTTGCAGTATTTTCCTATTGCATATCTAAAAATAATTATCATCTTCATGTTGTAGTATGTTATTTCATATTTTAGCAGACTTATTTCCATAAATGAATGCAAATAATTCATGTAAATTACAGTTCCTTGTTGATAAGAATTGTCAAGTGAATTCTGAAAATAATTATAGTGTCTTACTTTATATCTGTGAAATTATTTACATAACATTGTAATATTTTGTTTTATGTCTGCAAAATTGTTGAAGTGATTAAACATCTGCTACAAAGTTTTTTATTTGACATACTGTAATTTTAATCTGTATGCATCTCCTTCAGTTTGGAGGATTAGTGAGTATTAAAACAACACGTATTTTATGCAAGTTTAATCCATTTTCTATTTGTAAAATTATGGAAACAAATGTATTTTGATGATCATTTTATCTAAATTGTATGATTTATAAATGAATTTGATCCATAACGATAAAAGTGATTTATGTTTGTGTTTTACGCAAAAATTTACAAGTTTCTATGTGTTTTGGTAGGAGAACATTGTAGGAGATTTGCAAGAGAATGATGCAACAAGGCACATACCAGATGACAAGCATTGATAGACTAGCCATGAGGATAATGTGCTAAGAAGACTCGTGGATGAACGCTACAAAAAGGTTCTATGGAATATAGCTACGAAAGCTGTTATATAAAGCATCTACTGAAAGGCGTTATAGAAAATATATTGACCAAGTCAAACCATCCAATGCATTGTTATGCCATGTCTAGTGACAACGTAGCATCCTTATGAGGTATATATAGTTAGCAGAGTTGACTGACATGTTGGCATTGTGCACAAGATTTTAAATTTATTAAAGTTGTTATTAGAAAGTTGTAAGATAATTACGTTGTTAAGATGTTTATATTCTAATGCAAGCCTACTTTTATCTCTTCCTAAAATAAAGGACAAATAGTTGTATTTTTGCATCAGTAGATTATTTAAATTAAGAACTTTTGTTATGTTAGTTCGTCAGTTTGCCACTTGAACCATCATGATTATGACAAAATCCAAGGTGGTTGCAAAATAGTATTAGTTTAGACTATTATTTTTAAAAGGATAGGAGTCACAGCATCAAGCTAATAAGACACATGGCCAAATATGTGGAGTAATTTCATTAAGAATGTCCAAGTGACATTATAAAATACAAGAGAGACCTTTGAAAAGGTCTAATGTTAAAATGTTGAAATAGTGGAATTCTAATATCGGATGTATAATGTTCATATATTTTTGTATACAACTTCTTCTATTTTGAAGGCTTGATGTTTGAAGATCCTGTACACTTGAATTTTCAACAATAAAGCAACAACACTTTTCATCATGTATTTGGTAACTGTGTCATTTATTTCATTATGATGTATTTGCTTATGTAGTCTTTACTATATTTTCCTACATTCATAAATTAAAATAATGTTAGTAGTATTAATGCACATTAGTTACTGAAGTAAAATAGTTTTAAAAAAATACACTATTCTCTAGGAGGCAGGGCCCACTCCTACAGCCAGTCCCTATTCTCTCACCCCTGAAATAGGTTAGGATTAATTAGTACATAGATTAACTTTAAATTATCAATTAAATTAAATTGCATCACTTTAGACTATAAGGTAAAAATAGATAGTTAAAACAATAGGTTGCATGTGGATCCACATCAACAAATATAAAAAGCATTTAATTAATATAAATCATAAAATTACATTTTATTTTAATTTAGCACAATTTATTTTTTTGTGATCTTTATTATTTTTTGTAAACCTGAAACTAAGAAAAATGGAATTAAGTCTAAGATTAATCCTTGTGGTACAATCTATATTGGAATACTGCTCTTTAAATTGTTCGCCCTAGATTGATAAATAAGTGTAGAGTTTACAGCCAGACAATTATCATCCATTAGACTAGGATAAGGCATTCACAAGGAATGATAAGTTGCATATAGGTTAATCTTTTCTTTTGTATTCTCTTACACTCTTGTCTAAAAATAAAAAAGAATATTCTTTTGTTTCACCATTGAATTAAAAAAACATGTAGCTATAGCATTTACCTAATTGTATTTGTCTTTTATACCTTAAAGCCTAAAATAGTTTTAAGTTCAAACTAGGTTGTTTCAAGATTATTTCTAGGATAAAGTAGATCAATGTTTGTAGAAAAAAGGAATATCTCATATAATTATTCAATTTAATACAATATAAACCAAGATTCTTAAACTAAGACAACAAAGCAATAAATTAATAATAAATATTGAAAGCTATCCCAATTCAAGCATAAATAAAAATAAGTATTTGGAAGCAAACTACACTAAGATTTTTCATAAAATGATAACAATTTAGGGATAATATTAATATAGTAAAAATTATTACTTGACACCTAGAGCATCAAGGACCAAACTATTTTATAATAAGCATAATAAAATTCTCACTCATATTCCAACTTTCTTGCAACATCACCATAGTAAATAAGGATATATCACACCTGGTATGTTCACAAGAGAGAGAGAGAGAGAGAGAGAGAGAGAGAGAGAGAGAGAGAGAGAGAGAGAGAGAGAGAGAGAGAGAGAGAGAGAGAGAGAGAGAGAGAGAGAGAGAGAGAGAGAGAGAGAGAGAGAGAGAGAGAGAGAGAGAGAGAGAGAGAGAGAGAGAGAGAGAGAGAGAGAGAGAGAGAGAGAGAGAGAGAGAGAGAGAGAGAGAGAGAGAGCGAGAGAGAGAGAGAGAGAGAGAGAGAGAGAGAGAGAGAGAGAGAGAGAGAGAGAGAGAGAGAGAGAGAGAGAGAGAGAGAGAGAGAGAGAGAGAGAGAGAGAGAGAGAGAGAGAGAGAGAGAGAGAGAGAGAGAGAGAGAGAGAGAGAGAGAGAGAGAGAGAGAGAGAGAGAGAGAGAGAGAGAGAGAGAGAGAGAGAGAGAGAGAGAGAGAGAGAGAGAGAGAG
Source organism: Wollemia nobilis (assembly GCA_028583015.1). Taxonomy (NCBI): domain Eukaryota; kingdom Viridiplantae; phylum Streptophyta; class Pinopsida; order Araucariales; family Araucariaceae; genus Wollemia; species Wollemia nobilis. Next base: position 1,946,191 of record JAQPPZ010001876.1, read on the forward strand.
AGAGAGAGAGAGAGAGAGAGAGAGAGAGAGAGCAACAAAAGGATAATTTTGAGATCAATTTTAGCATAAAAAATGTATTGGAGATGTTTGGTAATACTTTGTTGGGAAAATGAGAAAGTGAAGTGGGTATTTATAGTAGATGAAATAAAATAACTTTTCCTTTAGAGTTGATAGTTGATTTTATCCTTTTCAATATCATAAAATCATAAATACTAGTTCAAAGGGTGCATTGTTCAAACCCTAGGCATAAAAACATGCTAGAATTGTGAGTATGCATTAAAAACTCTAAAATTAATTAGAAAACCAATATTCCCACTTAAAATAGTAGTCTTGATATTATAGATTTTAGAACATGTACTTTGAGAGATGAATGTTAAAATATCCCTTAATCATAACCCTATCCTTATTTTTGGATTTTGGGAAATTTAAGAGGTTAAAATATCAAGGAAGATGGTAGAAAAGTGACAATTGCATGAAGAAAGAGAACCAATACCACTGGCCAATATTCTCATTATCATCCTACCCACGGACTAACAAAGTTAGTCCACACCTATCCCACAAATAAAATGGGACTCTTTACCACCTACAAACACATATTGCCCCTCCCTAAGGACTACAAGTGATATCACAAGGGATAGCCAATCATGAGTCCTTAGGGAAAACACAAAAATAAAATGAGTAATATGCAACAACCAAAGGAACAAAAATAAAAATTCTATGCTATAAAATAAAAGTAACATTTTTTGTAATTTTTTATATTGTAATCAATGCAAAATGTTTTTTTTTTAAATAAACAACAGAAAATATGTAAAAATGTAGCCAAAATGCAAGAGTAAAGGAAAACATATTCGATACTTACTTGTATGTGGCCCTAACAAATTTTTGCTAGAATAAATTGATTTTTATTTATGCCAAGCATCTCAAATTGCATTTACCTATAAAATGCCTAAAGAACTAAAAAATGCTCCCTTATATACACCTTTTGGACCATGATATAGGTGCTTAACACTCAAAGGCACCTAGGGGATAATTTTTTAGTCATAGCCCCTACATTTTGTATTGTATGATATTCATTCTTTGTATCCAATATGACACCTATAGCATGTATATAGAATTCTTTGTGTGATGGAGTTATGTACTTAGGACATATGATAGTTGAGGATAATGGAACTAGATACCCCATGTATGATATTGTACCATATATACCATTAGTCTTTAAGATATATATATATATATATGATATTTATTTGCAGTCGTAGCATCTATTTTTTCTTTTTGTATGATAACTTTATTTGATTTACTACACTTATTATATTTACATTTATTATGACATATACATATGTTTTGTGTAGCATTCAATGATATGCTTACCTATATATGATATATGCTTATAATTTGTGTAGTATTTAATGATATATCAATAATTAGATGACACATACTCAAGATTTGTGTAGCACTCGATCATGTGTTATTTCAAGAATCACATGTATGATTTGAGTAGCATTCAAAGTCATGCATCAATGGGATAACATGTATGATTTGTGTAGCATTTAATAACATGTTTTATCAAATATAATAAATTTAGAGTATAAAATATCTATGTAGCATTTGACAATGTGCTCATTAAATACTACCTGCCTCCAAGATTGGTCATGCATTGAGTAGTATGTTGCTCATAAATACCACTAAAGTAGATGTAGTATCTGATAAGTGCAAAGCACCAACAAAAACACTTGTAATTATAGAAGGGTGAACTAGGAGAATCCAACCCATGTCATGTATAAATGTAAGTATTTGACCCCACTCCTATCACAAATTATAAGACAGACATAGATGGACAATATGGTAGTCAATTATGTCCACCCCCTACTATGGGGCACCCTAGGGGATGACAACCTATGCCATGAATGATATGTAAGTATATGTCTCCAAAGCTAACTCATGCCCTATGGATGATGATGGACGTGTTGCTCAACAAGGCATGTCCATCATGACATGAAGAGAAGAAAGATAGGATCAAGAGAAACCAGGATCTATATGCATTGCAACATGCCCTAGGGAATAAATATCTCATAGAAGGAAAAGTCACCATACCCCTATTACAATGAGGTTTGCCACTGTAGTATCTAGTCAAGCATGTTGTTCAACAAGGCATACTTGCCACTACAATAAGATCATATAATGATTGATTGATTAGAAATTTTGTGTTGTTTTATTGCATGGAAACTTAAAGGGATTTTCAAGGGAATGTTGCTTTGTTTTTTCAACCACACACCCTATACAATATGGCATAGTTTGAACTAAGGTGGTTTTTTTATGGCACTTAAAATAAGGTGTCAACATAAGGAATACCTTGAATACATCATGGTATCCCTTATTAGCAAAAGTGACACCATGATGAAGGAAGCAACATCAACAAATGCCAATAAAATAGATAGAAAATACCAAACAATAGGAACATGTACTATTAGAAGCACACACAAGTCATAAAATAACCAAAGCAACTAGATTATTGGGATTGTCTTTTTAAAGGGTGGTCATTGTCATAAAAAAAATATATTCCTAAAATGTAAATCAGTAAACCAAAATCAATAAAATGCATAAAAGAATCTAGACGACTAAGATCGTCACTTAATATGGTGGTCACAATCATGAGAAGAATAGATGCAAAAAAATACATGAAGATATGTGAAATAGATAGAACTAACAAAAATAAATAAATAGCCAAAGCAATCAAAATTATAAACAATGCACCAAAGTCAATAGGTAAACCAAGAAAATACAAAGACTATATAAATGGGTCAAAAGGGGCTATGCATAAAAGTGTTTGACATGCATGGAATTGGTGGGTTCCTCCAACCCAAATTCATCCATTGTTTACAATTCATGGTCCCCTAACCCAAGCAATTATTTGATAGTATATGGACCAAGCCATTTCTATATAAATTTTCCTTATGCTTCTTGTGCACATTATCAAGCTTGAGGATAAGGTCTCTGTTGGATAAAAAAATTCCATCCCTTGAATACTATCATGTCATAAGGTTTTTTGGATCCAAGCAGGTATTATGGACTCTGGTGGATCCACCTCTTTAACTTTAGAAAGAATTATCCTAAGACTTCAAACCGACTGAGTACGGTAAGGATACCCTAGAGGTGAGTTTATAATATTACATACATGCTCATGCTCATCCATATTACAAATGAAATAAAATTATTTAAATATTTGACCAAGATTTACAGAACTCAATGATTATACCCTATTAGTAGACCGGTGCCTTGTCCATTATCAATCATAGCAAGATTTTAACAATTTATTGGAATAAAAGGAAAAAATGAAGAGAAATTAGTTTGATTATGTTCATTCAAATGATGTAACAAGAAAATTTGAGATTAGCTAGTGAAAGGAAAAGCAATTTATGCATTAAAATTATGTAATATGCAAATGAGCAACAAACACACAATTGAATAATGAATTGCATAAAGGAGGAAATTGGATTTGTATTAATATTTAGAAAAATATTACAATTCAGAGTTTGGCAGAGTGCTTAGATCTCATTAAACAAATACAAAGGATCTTCTAGGTTCAAATGATGTAACAGAGAGACTCAACTCTTCATCCTAATAATAGTGACAAATAATATCCAAGCTTTTGATCCAATTGTTGAAAATGATATCAGCCAACTGGGTGCTACCTCAACAAGACCTGCACAATAATGGAGAAGAATAAGGGATGGAAATGGGATACAAGACACACAAGGGAATATAATTGACAGGGCAAGGATACCTAGAATACCTTTGGCAAAAATGGTTATGCAAAACTTGATGATCTTTAGCTACAACTGCTCCTTTTTATAGCTTTAAGGTGGCCTCAATCTGTTGTAACTAACTATGTTTACTTCTTCCACTTGGCTACATATACCCTATTAATTTTCTTTATGGTTGATAGCTAGTTCCTGGTTTTCTTGAGCCTTTTAAATCCAACCTTGACATCTAGATAATTTGTGGCCTTTGGATCTTCCTAGTGAACCTCAGTTGTATTAATCTAGGTTCCATAGTTGGCTTATTCTTAGCCCATCCACATCCTCCTAGTTATGGGGCCTAGATTTTGGATCATCTCAAACCCTTTTACCTTAGTCTCTTATTATTAGTATTTTATTGAATTATATATTTTTCTTCATATATTTTTACTTTATAACTTCAATTATTGTGTGGTTATTTTGGTGTTGCCTTTATTAAAAATCTTCTCTTTCCTTTGCTTTTCTTGAATATCCTTTATTAGTATACCAATAAGTTCCCATGCTTCATCACAAAAGGACATAGTAAATCTTATCCTATTCAAATATTATAAGACTTTGATCTTTTGACTTTCTGACCATGCTTTATTCTCTTGATAAAAACTATAGAGGTAGTTGATTGTCTCTGCTAGAATCCTGGTTTTCTTGGCCAATTCAAATTTATTATCTGAGTCACAATCAAAGTATTGAATTCTATTAAGAATAAGATCTTCAAAATTAGACACCTCTAAACACTCCTCAAGGGACAATCCTATGTCATCCAACTCATTTTTTATTTCATCCTCCCATGTTGCCATCTCTTTGATATACTTGTCCCATTCAGGTCTATCTCTTAAGAACATTGATACTTTTATAAATTCTTGAGCACACTCCAAAGTTGTGTCATCTTCCAAAATTACTTGTTCTTCACTTATCTCTTCATAGTGTCTTTCTTGACTAGTTATTCAAGAACCAATTCTGCTAGGGTAATGGTCACAAAGCTTTAAATGAATAGGTAGAATGAATATACCAAATAATTGGTTATAACTAGACCAACCTTCTTGAATCCAAGAGAGTTTGTCCTGAAAAAGATCAAACTCTACTCCCTCTCATTCTTTAATCAGTTGATTAGTCATGTGCCCCACTATTAAGTGAATAAGAAATTAATAATATGAGAAAGAGAGCATTAGCTCCTGCTACTCTTTGATAGCTTTCTGCACCATTAACTCTTTTTCTATAGTATCGTGTATCATATTATCCCATTTATACATTATTGGTTACCCTATCTTATTACATTGAACATTCAAGTACATAACCTCCCTACTAACCCAATTCAATTCCTTAACCTCCAATATAATATTTATCATATAAGCATAGTCCCTAGCCTAGGGGTGGCATGTAGATTTATAAATGGGGAATTTATATAATATTGGTTGGTGATGATTGAAAAGTTTAGTATAGAAAGACATATCGAGCATGTATTGAGAATATGTAGATATTATCTTTCTATCCAAAACAATATAGCTTCACTTAGCTAGAAAATAATTCTGATTCTCTCTAGTGTGACTCTAAATATCAATCTATTTGCATGATATTTGATTATTCTAGTCTTAGATTCATAGGCTACTGCTAGCCAAGACAAAATATCTAAGGAGAAGTAAACCTTGGGGTATATCAGTTTTCCCAAGTTGCTCATCCATTTATTATAGTAGGCACTGGTTTTGTCCTGAGCTCTCCATGCCCTCTTGAAAAGTCCTTTTAACATGATTGGATGATGCTAGTAATCCTCTTTCATTGGTCTATAGCTAAAAATGGTAGTTCTTTCACTTCCTATTGCTAATAAAAAGTAATTTCTCTATTTGGGCCTAATAATTTACCAAAATTCTTTGCATCTTTAGCAATAACTTTTCCTTTTAGTGCCTTGTATGGTAGGGCTTCAGTTAAGCTTGTAATATTAGCCATAGTGTTTGATGGAGAAACCAGGGAAGCACTTGCAGAGGCCATTACTACTATATTGTCCTTATAGCAACGGGAAACCCTTTGGTGAGTTCTTTCAAAACTTAACTTTCTACAATTTCAACATACTGCAATGCTCTATTCTCTATAAATGCTCACTGTCAATCAAGTTTAGATACTTGACATGAAAATTTATAACATTTTATAGATGGTTTTGTATGCTTCAACTTTTATTATTGCCAACTACATTTTTTGTTTTACCATTCCAGCTTCACCACCTTACTCTTTATAATGATATAACTATCATGACATGGTCATTCTTTGAGTTTTTATTGGCCTGGAGAGATTTGGTTGGTGTTTCATACTCTTTATATTTTGTCTTTTAATCTCTAAGTATTGAATCTAAACCATCTAGAATCCTTTAACATGTGTGTCGAATCTGCTAAAATTGTTTCTTGTCTTTTTCTTCTTTAAAAAGTGTCTAATTGTCATGCATACATATTTCATTGGGTTTTACAAAAGAAATCATTCAAGAGTTAGCAAAAATAAAAATAAATTTGAGGGCTCTGGTCCCTCTCCTGCTCCCCCTCCCATGGCTCCTGGTTTCTGCCCAGTCCCTAGCTCAACCCAGGTCATCCCTCCCGGGGAGTGGTTGTTTGCAAATGATCTCCTGGGGGGAGATCCTTCTCCACTATCTGCGTCCCTCCCGGTCGGCTAGGGTTTCCTTGGTTGTTTTTTTCGGACTGGTGCTTCCTAGGGATCCCTGTTTGGTTGGGGATCCCTTCCATTTTTCCCTCAGGCTTCCCCCTGGGGTTTTTTGCAGGTGATTCACGTGGATCTGGTCCCCTACGTTTCTCAGTGCGATGGAGGTGACGGTTTAGGGTTTGGACAGCTTCTCCCTTTTTCTTGTGAATCCTTGGCAGGATCTGTGCTTGGACAGGATTCTTGGTCCCTGCTGCTAGGATCCTCTTCTGTTTTCCCGGGGCGGGTTCCTTGTGGTGCAACTCTCTGGTCACTTCCTGATGGACTGGATCTTCTTTGTGCTGGATGTCGGCTTCCTACAGGATGGCTCTCGCTGAACTGAATGTTTTCTCGGTGGGCGGGATGGTTTCTCCATAGGGCGGGATCCGCCAAATCCGCCAGTTTTCCCACGAGGCGGGATCCTTTCTTTTCTGCTGGTTTCCCGGATGGCGGGATTTCCTTGTTGCTTCCCGCTAGGCGGGACTGTTTGTGGTGGTTTTGACTGCTTCCCTTGAGGTAGGATTTTATTGTAACGGTTTTTCTTTGCTTCCTACTGGGCGGGATCTTCTCAATGGTGGTTTTTGGCTACTCCCCGCTGAGCGGGATCTCCAAAACTACTTTTTTTCTTATTTGTTTGTTTCCCGCCGAGAGGGATTGTTTCATGCTTACTGTTACCGCTGGGCGGGATTTCTGTTTTGGTGTTCAGTTTCAAGGGATTGATGCCCTAGGCCCATTGCTTATGTAATCAGGTTTTGGGATCCTTGTTAAAACCCGCTATAAATACAAACACATAATTATCAAAAAAAAAAAAAAAAAAAAATTAATTGACAAGACTTACAGGCTAGATTTGGCATGGTTCATGATTTAGATTTAGCATTAACCCCTATGGTCCAAGTTATTTGTCTTTTTCTCCATCGGGTTACAAATATTTTGTCTTCATTTATCTTTTTCTTCGTTGATCATTCATCATGCACTTTTAGTGCTTGCCACATGTCTCATTTGTCTTTGTGTGACCTAGGGCCTCTAGAGGAATGTGGGTCATCCATTTTTATCTTTAGACGATGTGTCCCATCCATCTCTTTCTATAAGTATCAGCTTTTATTTTTCTTAATCAACTCAACATGGTACAATTTATTGAGGTCTAAGTCTTTTATCTTTTTATGGCACAATGCAAATCGTTGATCTGGCACTAATGAAAGTGGACCACACATATTTAAGGGAAAATTTTAGGATTTTAAACTTGGAGTGGACCCTGAAAATTCTGGTAACCTTGACAGTTCTGACAGATTTTGACATCCTGCGAACAACTCTAGACCGTTCATCTTAACTGTGGATGATTATGGGACATTGATTTTTGTTTATTCCTTAATCAATATTACTTTAATAAGACCTTTCTAATTAATATTTTTGGTGATTTCTAGACTTCATATATGAGCCATTAATCTTATAGAGCCTCTCACGGACCATATATTTTTGTAACCACCTGGATTGTTGATCTCGTACTGTTGAATAGTGATTAACTGTTGATTTGCACTTAAACCTTAATCTAGATTATTTACATAAGACTCCCTTAACTAATAACTTTGTCAAGCTTCAAATGTGAGCCATCGAATATTATAAGATTCATTCTAGACCATTGATTTCATCATCCAATCAAATTAAAGTGCCTTGTTTGGTCAGGATGAACGCAAGCCACAAATTTTATTAAGTATTTTTTTATGAACCTTATGGGCCATCATATCTTTGAGAAGGATTCTAAGTCATTTCTCCACCAACCAATAGGATGTAAGCACTTAGTGCTCTTCAAATGAATGTGGTCCATACATTTTTATAATTATTTTTCCTTGACTATTTTGGATCATCCAATTTATCTGAAGGATTTTGAATCGTTTATTTTTTACCAATTAAAATAAGGTGCTTCCAAACTATTAGTCAATATCCTCCGAGTAAATTTGTGCCATTCATTTTCTAACCAATTATATTTTGGTGTTATGTTGTTTTGGATGAATGTAGACAATTCAATTTTTCAAGAGGGGTTTGTATTTCTTTAAGGAGCAATTCAAAAATATGGTCTAAAATTCATCAATGGAGGAGCAAACAATCATGGACCACATATCTCTATGGAATACATTAATTCATTCTTTTTTAGTGCAATAAAATGAGTGGTCCACATTATTTATCAATGGCATGGATAAACGTGGGTCGTTAATTTTATTTAACTAAAAATATTAGGTGGGGATCTTATTAAATATGAATGCTCGAGATTAACTAGGGAAAGTAGAGATGATTGTAGACTATGTATATAAGGAAGGTGCATGGTATTTAATGGAAGGGGGTGTATGGACTTGATTTTATAAATAGACTTAGACGATGATTAATGTATTAATATTTGCATGACAAACCTTGGAATCTTGGGAAAATAATATGATAGTGAAGGTGTATGGTTAGGTCTGCGAAGGATTAACATCAACTTAGGATGTATAAGATCGAGGAGGGGATGAATTGAATGACCACAATGGGGGTGTATTTAGGTAGCGAGTTTGAAATTTTAAATGAAGGGTGATGCATTTAAATGGAGTTAATGGGATGGATTTAATATTTATGCCTAAAAGATCTTGAAACTTATGAACTTTTATGGCCTTATGATAATAAACGAAGTAGGCTACGATATGTATTTTATGAAAATTGAAGAACTTTAGGGAAAATTATCAAAGAGACTTAGCTAACAACATACACCACACAAAAGGATTGACCCTAAGACTATGAATCAAAATATCAATGAAAATTAAAGTATTGTAAACCAAATGACTCATAATACAATTGAATCTTATGAAAAGGAAAAGAGAATATTCTAAAAATAAAAATTAGGGGTACAAGGAAGCCCACTATGGCCTGTGGGTACAAGGAAGCCCACTATAGGAAAAATTCATCCTACCTATTGTTGCATTGTGTGCATAGTTTGAATTGAAAAAAAAAATGATTATTTGTTGAAATAAAATTGATTTCTTTTTCAAATATTTTTTTCATTTATTAATTGAAATATTAAGTAAAATATAAAAATAAATAAAAATAGATAATAAAAATAAATAATAATAATAATAATAATAATAATAATAAATATATTAGAATAAGAAAATATTTAAAACATAATAAATGATACATATTCTAGACTAGGAAGAATTTTTATTTCTTAGTATAACCGTAGACCAAATGGAAGAACACGACCTCCACCATCTAGAAATTATTTGTAAGCAATTATGCATGATTAACATGGAGGTGTCATCCTTAAAATTGTTTAAAATACTCTTTTAATAGGGGAGAATCTATAAATTCATGTATGAGTGTTCCGTCGTGGAAATGTAAAGTAGCTTTGGTTTCTTGTTGTTGCTTTGATCCGTGGACAAATGGATTCAGTTCTGCAATTGATACCTTGTCGTAGGCAGGTCGGTCTTTCCTAAGTCTTGTTGAGTTGTTGAAATATTAAATTAAATGTCTTATTGTTAATTTTTTTATGTCTATGGCTCTATGTTCCATTTTTATTTTATCAGATAAGGCAGACAAAATTTGATATGAGTGTTTTGATTTAATAACAAATATCTTGTATATAAGCTATGGTATAAGTAGATGTGTGTAGTTGAAATCTGCTTTGTAGAATTATAATGGTGGTTTTGTTATATGTAATGTGTGCTACATATTCTTAACTAATATTTGCATTCATAAAAATAAGGCCACGCTAACCCTTTTTAATTACAAGCGCTTCCAATCACTTGTCATCTTACCTAGTAAAGAACACTGGGCAAAGCTTACGTGTGAAGGATTTTGAGATGCGATGGATTGTCATCATCAATAAAATATATTAATATTTAAGTGTGCTATAGTCATATGTATTACAAAATATTAGTTTTCCTTTGCAAGGTTGAATGTTACTCTACCGAAATTTATGCAGTTGTGTGAAAGTTGCATAAACATCTTGAGAAATTAGATTGTTTTAAAAAGGACATGTTGTATTAGGAATTGGTATAAGCTTTGGAAGGTGTTTCAGGCCTCTAAAAGGAGGTTGTATTATCTAGAGATGTTATTCAATGTTAATATTATGTGATCTTGTTTGATACCATAGTAAATTCTTAAGTTTTCTAGGTTTTACTTAGACGAACAATATGATGATAAAAAATTAAAATTAATTACTATCTTTTGTGGCACACTACATGAATGTAAAACATAGAAGACATAGGTTTTACCTCACTTGTTATAGCTGTAGTATTTACTTTGGTAAAATGACTTGCTTGACATAGTATTTGAAGGTGAGTATGTGGCATCACATACAACAGAGAAAATTGCAAATAGTTTCACATAGGATATTTGAACTGTGTTTATGTAACCATCATTTAGTATATGGAATGTTGAAATTTTGTCTGAACTTGAGAGTATGTATTTTATTTTATCATAGTAAGGCTCACTATTATTGCATGCAGATGTCATAACTTATATCTCATGGCTAACTAGAATTTAAATACCTCTTGGTATATGTCAACGGGGCATAAAACAAGTTTATTATAGGATGTATAGGATGCACTAAGAAAACTGAGTAAGTATATCTAGCCTATCACCAACAAGTATAATATCATGATATAGATATGGAAAGTGGGTTCCTATGAAATTATTTATGTGCTACCTGAGCACCTATGCTAAAAGAAATTTTCATTTTTAACATGGGCTTCAATACAACTTTAAAATATAATGGGAATGGCGACAGGCCAAAACTTTTCTTTACAAAATTGTCGTATTCAAACAATTATAGGAAAGATAATAAATTATGTTTAAAAACCCTATAGAGCAATGGGGATTTGTATAGAAAAGGTAAGTGTTTATACCAGAGAGTTACAATATTGCATATGTAATAATTTAGATCATATAAAGTAGAGATATCTTGTGTGTATAGCTTTTAATGGAATTAACTCAGGGTTTCTTGATGATATGCACTCTCACCTTGGTAAAATGTATTATCCTCCAAGTTTTAAACGATCATTGCTTTATATAATATGTACATATGAATGTGTAGATTGAAAAATATTTGTATTATAGTTTAGGTAGACTAAATTTGAGTATTAAAGTTTGTCTAAGTATAACTATAAGAATATGTAATGACAAGATGTATAAGTTATTTAGCTCTCAACTGAACAAGTTAAATCGTGAACATGGCTATAAACCCTGGTGTTAAACTAATAAATTATTAGTGTTTTTTAATTGGTAGGTATTTTGTAAACAAATATTATGTTGTCAAAAGGGTTTAGTTAAATATAATTGTACAAAGGTTAATGAAATAAGAAACATCGATAGTGGAGAGACAATAGTTTGCTAAAAATCAATAAAGTATTTACTATGCTTTGCTATTTAGAGGGAAGTTCATTTTAGTTTTGGTTAAGGCTTAGTGACATAGCATATCATTACCAGAAAATCATGATACTTAATATGTTTTATCTCCAAATGTATTATGATACGATATATGTTTTAATTATAATATATAGAGATGATATTAATCTTAATAGGTAGTAGAAAGTTTTATTTTATCTTTTCCAAATACCTTATTAAGAGATTAGATCTATGTTAGGAATTTCCTTAAAAGGCATACGTAAAGGGACATCCATGTATCATCGTATGTGATTTTGAGTGAGCCTATAGTGACTATTTATTACAAGAAGTATTTGGTTGAATATCCATTTGTTAGAATATTGAAACAAAGGAACAAAATTAGCATAGTATGACTGCATTATGTAATCGCATAATAGAGAATTGTTTAAGAATAGGATGTTTTAAGTAGGAAAATGTTAGTGATATGGTTGAAAATTTTGGTTATCTAACATGTGGATGTTGTAAGATATAATAGTTCTCACATGTCACTTGTTTATGCTTTATTTGATTTAAAAATAGTATGTGACTATATAGCTTAAGGTTTAATGTGATGATATTTATAGATTATTTAACTATATTCTTAAGTTTGTTGTTAGGAAATAAAAATGTTTAGAATCTTATTTAATAAGGTCTTTATAAAAAAGAATGATTTTCATTTTAGTTGAAAATTTTAAAGGGGAAAAATTATATGACTTTAAATTATCTTATTTTTAAAAGCATCCATTGCTTCGAAAGCATGGTAACTTTACAAACAAATCCTATTATCTAAAACATCAACCAACGACAACCAACGATAGATTTAAAAACTATTTTTCCATGGAGAAGAATGGTTATTAAGTAAAGCATAATCCCAATACTAATTGATAAGAATTATGTAAAAAGGTTAAACCATTACTAACTATATATATATATATATATGACAACATCGACTAGGATTTTACCCATCCAACTCCAATAGCTCGTAGTGGCGACTATTGAGAATCAAAAGTAATTATTCTCTAGCAATCAAAGGGAATAGATGTCCTATCCTGGAGAGAGTAAAGAACATTAGAATGGGATGTCATCCTAGGTTACTATACGAGTAGTACATGAGTATTCTCATGAACCTACTCTAGTTGTGGAATTACCAACAAGAACCATGGCTAGGTTGCTAGTCCATGAAGTTGGAAGGTCCAATAATAGGTGGTATGGCCAGCATTACCGTCAACCAAAACTAGATCTAAGAAATCTGGTCCAAAAGCCATGCGATGGCGAATCCTGGTTAAACCTTATTTGATGGTCAATGATCAGGAACTGGCATAGCTACACTATCTCAAGGTATGAACCTTTAGGTATTGATAGGTCAATGGTCCAATAAGGAAAAGAATAGGATTGAGAATCCAAGTTCACCATGCTTTGAGACAGGGAATTAGTGTGTCCACTCTTCCTAGTTTTATGGGCCCAGGAAGGGCAACCCCATGCGAAGATCAAGAAAACTTGAGAAGGAAGTAAGGATATTTTTATGGTAACCTATCATGGGAAGTTGGTCAGTCCTGAGCACTTAAGATACCATCTGCAATGGTACTCTATGCCAAAGTACTAATACAAATTTAGGTATTACTACGTAAATGTGTGACATTTATGTTTGTATCAAGCAAAATTTTGAATTTATGTTTTGATAATCAGGTGAGTAGACCTGGGTTGTTACAATATCTATGAGTTAGGGTTCAAATTATGGGAGTAGCAATAAAAGGCTAGGAAATTAGTGAAGCATCACATTTTGTTTGGAAATAGAATTGTTTTAGCTAAGTTTCATTTATCCCTTCATTTTATTCAAAGTTTTTTATGCATATTATTATAGGTTTATTTTCAAATAATATAATTTTTATAGGATATACTAGTGAATTTTAGTAGATATTAAGTTATAGTGTTCCTCCTATAGATCAATTTATAGTTAAATATTTAGAATCATCCATAGTAGTTGTAGAATTGATAAAATATCTAACAACCTACAGAAATGTAATAATGTAATCAATTTGATAATATGAAATTCATGTAACCATCATAGCAAGAAAATAAAGGAATAAGAGTGTTCTTATCATTAATATTCAAGCATATATTTACAATTTATTACAATATATACCTCTTAGGGATTCATAAAATTGATACAAAATTACATCAATATTCAACAATACGTGTTCTACAAAGATCTCGTGTAATCTCCTAAACTGATAATGGAGGGTTTTCCTAGCGACCTCCGCTTGATGATGCCAAGAAGGATGATCTTGATGATGACTTGCTCCTAATAAGGCCTATAACCTACACACATAAAAACCTACAAATAATCAATAGAAAATGTGAAGCCTCTCAAGATGAGGTCTATTTCATGATAATGTAAATGAAAGTAAAGTGCTGAAAATAGTGAATAAATGCATGAAATACTGAAAGAAAATACTGCTAAACTATGTCAAAAATATAATTAAAAGTTGCTAAAACTAATTTAATTGCTAAAATAGGGAAAATTGAATATCATAGTAAGGTCATCATTTATTATAATGGAGGGTTTTTTTAACCATCATCGGTGTCGATGGTTGCACCTACGGGCTACTATTAAGAATAACGATCACAAAATAGAGACTCTATTCTCTGTGCTCGATGCTTGATGACGTTCAATTCAACTATTGAATTGATGTTGGATTGTGAGTATTGGATAAAATTTATGGTGAATTGATGATGAACAATGATGTAATTTATCCTTTAAGCTCCAATGAACTCCATGGATGTGAATGTAAACTTCATGATGAAATATCGATAGAATTGTGATACATATGAGAGATTGTTCTCTCTAATAACAATCTGATAGCACTTAATTATAGCAAATTGAATCTCTTTAGGTGAATTAAATACCCCAATTTATATACTTTCCTCTAATTACAATCTTGGCTTACTAAATAAGCCAAGATCAAGATTTAGTAAGGCTCAAGGAGGTGAGGCATCACTTCTGGAAGCTTATGGCGAGTAACCATTCAAGATCAATTGTATTGTAATAGATTTTACTCATCTCAAGGATCTCAAGTTGGTTATAGATGAGGTCATCCTCGATAGGTGCAGCCTACTCTAAGGCTATAATCAAGTCCAATGGCCACCACGCAGTCGCTATGAGGGACACCAACCTAGGTTGAAAAGGACTAGTTTACCCTGTTTAAGTGGTTAGAACCACTAGTAGGTCTTGGGAAAGTCCAATATGAGTTATATGGCCTAAAAATATGTCCACATAAGTAGCCTATTCAATGTGATGTGTTTTAGGTGTTACAAATGCTCCTTTTTGGTATGCATTATGGGAAAACACAACATTTAGCAAAAATAGACAACCTAATGCCACATTGCAGGTTGATTGATGTTCATTGATCTGGTCAACTTTAGATACCCCAATCATGGAAAGAGCATGCATATTTGAATAATTATCTCCAACAAAATGGGTAGGCTTAATTTGAAAAATAATTTGATAAATTTGAAGGTATTTGGGTAGTGTTATCAAGCTACATGATGAAGGTCATATTGACAAAGGTTTAATTCAGTATTTTTGCTTTTTGCTCCTACAAATAGGAAATATTATGATAGATGTTAGCAATGATTCATGGAAAAATATAATTTGCATGATTAAGTGTTTGATTGTTGATTGTTGATTGTTGATTATGAATTATTTTATTATGACTACCTCCTCAAGCAATGAGTTGATGAGGTAATGGAAAGTGATGAAAGTGACAAGTTGCTTGACCAAGATTAATGATGTGGACGTTGCAAGATGATAAATTTTGTAAAGGGAAATTCTTGTTACAGCTATGATTTCAACCATTATGAGTAATTGTACATAGATATCCCTTGGAGTAATTCATCCACATGGCTTTCTTAGGGAATCAAGAGGATAGCAATTCAGTTTAAGCATACGATGAATTAATATGTTCGATTATTTGATAAAATTTCATAGAATAATGAAACATACACCTCGTTCTCATGGAGCAGTCCAACCATAATGGCCTTCTTCAAGATTGAAGTGAAGACATTTCAACTCGTCAATGAATAATTTGGTTCAAATGTCCTAATGGTAATTTAGTCATCTTATTGGATTGCATGGATAGTCAATATTTGCAACCACCAATTTTATAGGGCAAATAACTAGGTATGAAGCACATTTGAGATTTTGTGTATTTGATTTTTTGGTTAATTTTGCAACTTATGATGAATATCGACTAGTAGTTGTGATTAAATGCCCAATATGAAGCTCATGGTGGTGAGAAAATGATTGCATTTATTACCAAATATAGGCCATCCTAAGGAAAATAGGTAGATATGTACAAAATATTTGGTTGTCATGAGGTCCAATGACCACACCGAAATGTGACTGCCCTTCAAAGGAATGACTGCCAAATTGAGAAAATATAAAGGTTTTTTTGCAATTTTTATTGTCATTTTTATATCTGGCAATGAGAGAAAAGTGAGCTTTGAGGGAGGAGAGAGATAAATTAATATATACCATTACAAAAATTGAGATATACCTACATGGTGGATCAGCCCAAGGATTTGAAAAGTGATAGAGTCAGAGCTCCTAAGGTAGACTCTCCATCCAAATTTCATGAGTTGTGAAATGTAAAATGAATTTCACTAATTAATGGGCTAAATGAACCACATTAAACTATAGGTAATGAAAATAACCTCTAGTTTATAATTTAGCTTAGGATATCTTAAGGGGAGGGAATGTTTAATTTTATTGCATTTTTGGTTTGGGACAAGACCCTTCATGGGTGCCACTAAGGGGCCATCCTAAGCAGGATCGACACTTGACTAGCAAAAAGGAGGCCATCATAGGGTCTATTAGTGATGTTTGAATTCCAACGGTTATAAAATTAACCATTTGTAGTGGCCATCACTAGCTTCAATAGTGGCCATGGAGGTCGTTAGGGCCCTAAGAAGCTGGCAACCTTTAAATTGTTTTTTATTTTTTTGATGTTTTTAATGAATTTTAGATTTTTTTTATTTTTTGAGAGGATTTTTATTCTTTTGATTGATTTTTAGATGATTGATTGATTATTTGTTTCAAATTGCATGCTACTGGGTATCATACTCTAATATATTAGGCTAGGAAGCCCAACATTTTCTTGGAGCTATGACCGATGCTTTATTATGATGACTGGAAGTGGTTTGAGGTGATTGATCTCAAATAGGTTGTGCACCTATCAACTATAATATCAAATAAGTCTTACCTCATGGTCTTAGCTTATTGTTGGGACAACATGACCAACACATTCCATCCCCCCACTTGTGATATGATGGTGATGTTGGAGGATGTGTATCGAATTTTTAAGATTCTCATTGATGGATTAGCTATCACTTATTCACTGACTTAGGATCGATATAGGGTTTTAGAGTGAATTTTTGGTGCTAAATCTATTTAGGCACTGGGGGATATATATCATGGTGGGTTCCTAGTCTAGAGGTGGTATTATGCACACATATTCTCTTTTTCCCAGGTAGTGTTGATGCACATCATCTCAAATGTGCTACTATCAGACTAATTAGGATTGAGGTTCCATTGGAGCCTCCTAGACATGGTGTAAGACTTAGTAGAGTGTGACCAATAGGATCTAGTGATTATGACATGGGGAAGCACTCTTTTGGTATATCTCTATGATGAGCTATACAAGATATAGCATCGAGGGTGGGTGGGAGTGGGATGCAATCTACTACTTCAAATCTGGGGATGGGATCACATCCAGGTAGATTGACCTGCTATATTACCTATATCTCAAGTTGAATTAGGGGATGATGGCATTGGATACATAGCATAGTGGACATAAGATGAGGAGGTTGGCCAAAGTTGGCCACATTTAGGTATGCTAGCAAACTATACTAAGTTACTGGAGGGACTATAATATGGTCATATTATATGGAAGTCCTACTTGGATTGTCCTAATTAGCCTAATGTAGGGAGGTACCTAGCTAGAGTGAGGTGCATCAGATGGTTCACAGGGTGTCATGGGAAGGAGAAAGAGTATTTCCATTACTCTTTTATGACTAGGTAGTTTGGCATAGCTCAGTATGTGCCAAAGGATCCAGTCCTCTATCATTGTAGACAAGTTAATACACAATTTTAGCTACCTCATGTAGAGTAGTTATCATAGGAGGTGGACCCTCAAATTGTAGATATAGGTTTAGAGGACCCAGGGACCACTATTGAGTATGATACTTGGTGGGTATCTTGGCTATGTCATGGTGGCAATATTATGGGTAGACCTAGAGAGGTGGTAGTGGAGAAGGCTAACGATGAGGATGAGCGATGGATTTTTCATAGGATAGATGTCAAGTGGGAGCAAGCTATAGGACATATGTATGAGCTCTAGGTTGAGTATGAGGGTGAGGAGGATGCCTTGAGTGATGAGGTATCACATCTATGGATACAAGTGTAGAGCTTATAGGTACAATTGTAGGCTTCTTAGAGGTAGGTGATGGAGCAAGATACCAATATTACTCTAGTCCAAAGTCAGCTCAGTGTTGGATAGCAACAATGGTAGGGATACATAGAGAAGAGAGCTACTCTATAGCTTAGGTGGATACAACCACAATGATGATAAATACTCTACATATACAGTTGACTCGTAGGATGACTGAAATAGATGCGAGGACCACAAAGAAATATTCTCTAATAGTTTAGTTAGTGGTCACACCTATAAAATTAGGATAGGCCACAATAGGTACATTGGCTATAGGATATATGGTAGGGTTGCAAGCTCAGGTGATAGGGCTGTAGACTTAGGTGGCTAGATTGTAGGGTTTGGTTGGTCATTATGATGATTGATACTAGTCTGATGGTGCATATATTTGGTAGTTAGAGGGATGGATTACCATGCTTGGTGGTACTCTACCTATGTTATCTAGTATATGAGGATATCATAGGAGTCATTGCAGTGATTTTGGATAGTCCTCAGTGCACCCTAGTCACAAGTCAACTTCACAATTAGAGATATCAACAAGTGGTGGATCTAGACAACCTCATAGATATAGGATTGAGGGTTGAGGTGGCTCAGGAGGTGCAGGACCTACTTGATATGACATGATGTCTTTATCACTTTTGAGTATAAATTTTGAAGACCTACACAGTTGTATTTTATGGGTATTTTTGTACCATGATGTAATTTTTTTTTATTCACACATATATATGATATCTTCTTTTATGACTCATTATGTGTTATGATTATGATTTTATGTTCATGTTATGGATGCATTGATGGATGTAATGCTTATATGACGATGTGATGTTTGATATATATGATGTATTAATGACATGCAATAGTTATATTATTAGATATTATGATCTAGATGTGTGGATGCACTACTATGTATGCTTATGTGGATGCAGTAGTGACTATTAAATGTATGTTTTAATTTGTTTAATTGTTTATGCATTTAATCTATGGTTATATGATATGGTGAATATAATATGTATGTAATGCATTAATTTCATGTGGATGGTCTAATGCAAATATACCTGTATGCTTTAACCACTTAAAGCATAAATAATGAATCTAATTTATGTTTAACAGACTAATTATGGATACCACAAAATGTATGATAATCATAAAGGAAAATTTTAACTCTTATCATAATAATTAATCATTTATACATCCATATGTGAGATGAAATGATTGGAGATGTAGGGGCTTTCCCTATAAGCTTTTGTAAACTAAAATATATGCATTAAAATAGTTAGTGGTCATTTGGATATCATTGCTAATATCCATATGGTATCTATCCTATCCTAGGAACACCCTTTAATAAACAAAAGTTCATAAGGAAAGTTGTAATTGTTTGATGATATGATTTGTTTCTATTAGGTTATTTTTGAGGTTTTCCATGACACTCAAATACCCTAGTTGATAGATTCAAAAGTTTTATAATGACTACACAAGACTCCTGAAAGATACAAGATTGTTAAGAAGACCCAGATATTCACTATCCTTGTGTGTGCAAAGTGAATATATTAAATGGGACATAATTCTACCTCATTTCTAGGTGGGTTTCATTCAACCCATTTTTGTAGTGATAATCACCATATGGTCATAATGATCCTAAGTTTGGACGTAGCTAGACTAGACTACTAGGTAATGCAGGCCACCTAAAGCTAGCTCATCCATAAGCTTACATTGGTCTATACAAAATAATGTCACTAATGTGACCGACATATCACCATGTGTAAGGCTACTCCATTTCCATGTGGGTTTCACTCAACCCATTGCTATAGTGGAGATCACACCATGGCGTTTGAATACTAAATATTCTAGGGATTCAATCTTGTTACCCTTTTATTTTCTTTAATTGATTGGGATACTTGCTCATTCTTAGTGGTGAAAACCACTGTTTATTTTGCATTTTCATTTTGTTTTTTTTAGTAGGGTATTTTCTTAGTGATAAAAATCACTGCTTATTTTGCATTATTTTAGAAATTTTCTCATTTTGTGTAAAATCAAGAGATTATTTGGGTAGGGGGGAGTTTTTCCTTTTATCAATTTTCAACCCTCAATACCATACACATAATAATATGAGCAAGTAAAACCTTTCACTTCAGGTGACAAGGACCACTTTGTAGTGTCATATTTCCTTGTTCAAACTAGGATTGTCAATATTTAAAATGGTGTTGGCATTTTGAGATATGCAAGATGCTATCAAAACTAGACCTTACCTTCAAAAGACAAGATATATTTCTACAAAATTTGAAAATATAACTAGGGATGGTTGAATGACTAGAAAATCCTAGTATATACCCTATATAAACTCATAAGTTGTATTGAAAAACACAATTACTCACAAGAAAAATATAAATGATAACGATAGGTGGATTCATGATTGACATACAAACATGATGCCATTCATAAAAATTTAAACACAACCTATCCTAATGCAAATGCAATGAATGAGTATGCCTAATACAATACAACTAACGAGTGCATATAATAAAAATGCATGAAAGCATAATGCAAATATTTTTATGTTTTGATATATTGAATTGTAATTTTGTGTTTTATATTTTCTCATTTGTTTTGATTTTTGATTATTTATATTGTTTTTTTTGTGATTTTTATTGTTTTATGATCTATGTATAAAATTCTCGTAAGTGAATAATTTTGAGAGTTTCAGGATCTTCAACACCTTCTAGCGAAGTTAGGTGATAATTTTTAGGTCCTATTTTCTCTGTTACAACGAAGGGACCTCACCAATTGGCTATAAATTTATCTCTCAGATGATGCAGTAGCTTTGAGCTTTATTGATTCTATTTAAGCACAATATACCCAACCTTAAAGTCTCTTGGATGGACTTTAATAATGTAAGTTCATTGAATATGATCCTAGTAAACATAGAGATGCTCAAGAGCATTCACTTGTCATTCATCAAGAAATTTCAATTGATCTAGGTGAGCCTATCATGAAGTGTCATCATTGATGACCTCTTTAAATAAGACTTACAAGAATGGAATTTCCAATTCCAAGGGCATAATGGCCTCAGTTCCATATACTAGTGACAATAGGGTTACCCTAGTGGGTTCCCATATGCTAGTTCAATAATCCCATAAAGCTAGAGGTAATTAAAGGTGCTAATCCTTATGAATATCCTTAATGATTTTATTCAATATGGTAACTATTATTTTGTTAGAGGCCTTTGTTTGCCCATTTTATTATGGATAATATGGTGTAGCAAAGTTGTGTTGAATGTTATATTTGGAATTTAAAGCCCACACATATTTTTTCTTAAATGATGTTCCAATATCCTATACAATTTTGGATGGAATACCAAATGGTATATAATATTGAATATGAACTCCACAATATGAGATTTAGTCATAGTGATAAAAAGGATTTCTTCTACCCATTTTTTAAAGTACTCAATGGCTATTATAATGAATGTGTGGTAGCTCAAATATGGAGGAGAGATATTCCTAATTAGATCAAATTCCCATTGAGAGAAAGGTCAAGCCAATTGAATCGACTGCAAGGCCTAGGATGGTAGGTGTGTGAGGTTAGCATGGTGCTAACATTTGAAACACTTCATAACATACATGAAACAATACTTGTCCATCATGGTCCAATAATATCCCATTCTATGGATGTGCTTAGCAATATCCATACCACTAAAATGGCCATCGCAAGTACTATTGTGAGCTTGCAATATTGCCCAAGCTAATTCTTGGAGCTCAAGATAATGAAGAAGGATTACATCATAGCTTTGTCGATACAAAATATCTCCTAGAAAGACATATCTAGTCACTTTTTATTTAAATACTCATTTTGTGTTATATGATAATCCTTGAGGGATGCTACCAAGTTTTAGGTAATCTCTTAATTGGGTGAGCCAATCCTGATAAGCTATAGCTTCAACTGTCTAAATGACTTGTTCTTGTTGCAATTCAATTTGCAAATATCAAATTGAAAAATAACCTTATGATGAATGGTATTACCATTCTATGAAAGACCCTACAAGATCAAGGACCCCCAATGTGATTATGTTAGAAAGTATCATGCTTTGTAGAACCATTCATGATTTGGTTCTATCTGAATCATGTGGATTAATTCCTTGTTGTTTGGAGCCTTACACAACATCATGGATTGTGAGAGCATATTGAATTGGATGGTGGTAGAAGGATTATGAGCGATTAAGGATACCAAAGATGCCATAGTATCTACAAATCTATTAGATGTACGAGGGATTGCCTCAATGTCATACCAATCTAGTTGGGCTAGATATGCATCCAAAAGCTATTTTTAAGCTTTCAGGATGGGGCATATACACTAATAAATTACTTTCACTTGGTTTACTATGAGCAAGGAGTCACAAAAGATATTTAGATTTTTAATCTTGATGGTGAGAGTTGTTTGGAGACCTAATATTAGGGCCTCATATTCAACATTATTATTGGTGCAAGGGAAGTTGATTTTAAAATACAAGGGTATTGGAGCTCCACATGGCATGAAGAAAATGATCTCTACGCCATTCCCTTGCTCACACTTCAAACCATCGAAGAAAAAGGTCATGTTGACTTTATTATCTAGTCCTTCAGTTTTGGGTGAATCTGATAATGAAAATATTGCATCATAAGGAATTTCTATGACAAGAGGCCTATCATCCTAAAGAGGTGCCTCTGCTATTTGATCTACTATGACCTAACCTTTGATAGATTTTTTACTAATGAATTCAAGATTGAATTCAATAAATAGCATGATCCACTTTGCAGTATGTGTATTGTGATACGTTCAACTCATCATGTACTAAAAAGGATTTTTTTTGGATATGAAATATGTAGTATGTCTTAGAATATAGTGGAACAACTTCTTAGTAGCAAAAACCACTGCTAAATAGAGTTTTTTGATGTATGCATATTTTAGCTCATAGTTGACCAGGGTGTGAATAATATAATCTATAGCCTATTCTTTGTCTTCATTGTTCATCTAGGCTAACATGGTTTCCAAAGAAAATTTTGTGGTTGATATATACAAAAAAAAGGTACACCTGCTCTAGGTGGAGCTAATATTGGTGGTGATTCCAGATTCTATTTGATTTCATAAAGTCTTTCTAACAGTATTCATCCCAATTAAATAGGATTCCCTTATATAGCAGTCAATTCATGGGTCAATATTTATTTAATAACTACATTATGAATCACTTAATGGATTCTACTTTACCTTGTTGGCTATGGATCTCTTTAATTTTTATTGGGGGAAGCATTTCTAATATAGCTTTGACATTTTTTGGATTGAATTTGATCCCTCATTTAGAAATGATGAATCCTAAGATTTTTCCTAATGTAACACTAACAATGCATTTCTTGGGGTTTAGCATGACATTATGCTCTATCAGGAGATCGAATACTTTTTGTAGGACCTCTACGTGCTCTTCACATAATAATGACTTGGCAAGAAAATCAGCAATATAATCTTCTAATATTTTATGCATATAGTCATGGAAAATGTATGTCATGACCCATAGGTATGTTGCACCAACTTTTTTATGGTAGTTGCATCCATAAGAGCATCAATATTTGGTACTAAAAATGCATCCTTTGGTGTTGCCTTATTCAAGTCTCTAAAATTCATGCAAATTGGAATTTTCCCATCAAGTTTTTCTACAGGTACCTTGTTTGATACCCATTATGGATAGTCGATGGGTTTAATTAATTATACATCCAATAAATTTTGAAATTCATCTTTCACCATCAAAGTGATGTTTGGATGCATATTCCTAATATTTTTATTAACTGGTTTCATGGTGGGGTCCAATGAAAGGTTGTGTGTAACCAGTTTTGGATCTAGACTCGACATGTCTTTGTACATCCAAGCAAAAAGGTTAGGTCTATCTATTAGTAGAGGCATGAGGATGGATAATTCATCAGGAGATAATATTTCTTTAAAATTTAATTTCTTAGGATGTTTGGGATCTGAACTAATATCCACTTCAAAATTCTCCTCTATCAACATATGGGATACCTCCTCAAGCTAGTGAGGTGTAGGGATTATATGGATGTCATCTGCTAGGTTCAAGTGATTTACCATATCAGGTTCAACCTCAGCATTATAGACATTGTGAGAACATCCTAGGGTAAATGGAAAGGTTGTAATATTTTTCATAGGGGAAGAAATCCTCAAGTGATGGGGGTGATGCGGCTTGATCAAAGTCAATGGAATCAAGGTTGAGGTACAATGGCTTTGAAGGGTCACTTGGGTTGTAGAGTGGTGTGGTTAAATCAATGGAGATTATATTTATGGATGGAAGGTAATATCCATTACCACCAGGGTAGGACCTATCACTTGTTTATTTCTCTAGATGTTCCAAGCTTGGACTAGGAGGCATCAATATTTTGGGATGCACTATAGGAGGAGATAGGAAAACTGGATCCTCAAGTGAAAGAAACTATGCTAAGTTAGGCAAGTGAGGAAATATCTTGTGATATATATCATATACATTAACAAGGGTACTTTCAGGCTCAATGGCTTCTATGTCATTATCGGGATGATGAAGATGGGTAGGAACTAGATATGTAATCTTAGATGCAATATTATACTCCTCGTCTACATTAACCTCATCATTTTTAGGAATATATTTTGATTCAAATTCCTCTTCAAGGATATTGTCATGATAAATTGTAGGATGTTCTATGGAAACCATGGTTGTGGTCCAATCATCCCTCCATAAGTGATAAGGGTTGGGGTCAATGTGGATTCCAATCAACATCTACCCCAAAGCCTAAGATTAGGCACTCTAAGGAGATAGATAGTACCTCATATGGCATGCGGATAGAGTATCCTAATCCAAACTTATCTATTGGTAGTTGATATTAAGGTTTATAAGGTGTCATACGATCTTGCTCATATAACCCTAAGCTATTACCATGCCAATGTAAATGATCAAAATACCTGAGAGCAAATTTGGGGTTTGACATGTAATAAACATTTCCTATAAAAGATTTATCATCATAATTGACAATAGAAGAATGATCTATGGCTTGGTCAAATATCCCATATATAAAATTGGTCTAGTTAGAAGGTATCCTTAGAGGTACCACCATCCCAATGGGTAATGGAGGAATACGAGGTATCCCTATATCTTGCATGGATTCGATTATTGGTGTAAAGGTTACGTTTTGAACCAAATATTTTGCTATTTTAGGATTAACTAGATGAACTATCACCTACATTACGAATGATGTAGGTTGATGTACATCATCCACTAGGTCAGGTGAATCATCCACCTCCATGGGAGTCAAAATATCCAATGTAGCTACATTTAGTATGACTTTAGTCTCTTCTACCATAGGAGATTTAAGCTTCTATTTGTTCTTTGGATTTGATAATAATGAAGGCTTGTCAAAAGTAACAACTAGTTTAGGAGACTACATCGGTGCTAAATTGGATGGATCAACCCATACTAACTTAGACTTGCACTCTGGATGCTTAATAGGATACAAGGGTCTAATATCCAGATCCATAAATGGAAGGATGAACTCCCCTAGATTACTAACCTGATTAACATATTTGAAAGGTTCTTCATCTGATGGGATGACATGGATCTATCCCTCATAGACATACTTGATGTATTGATGTAATATTGAGGGGACACATCTCATGTCTTGGATCCAAGGATGATCAAGTAAGATGTTATACTGCATAGCACCTTCCAACACATGGCATAAAATAGATATGGTTTTAATTCCCACATGAATAGGTAGGACTATGGTAAAAACTATTGAGTGTAATACATAATTGAATGCTTGTAATGTGAAGGTCAATTCCACTATATGTGACTCTAGAAGACTCAAATTTCTTAAGATTATCATTGTAATGATGTTGATCGATGAGCCTATATCGATAAACACTTGCGTGAAGGAAATATGATTAATACAAGTGACGATATGCAATGGTAGACCTTCTACATTAGTTGATACTACTTTTATTTTGTGATCATAAAATGTGATCATAGACTCTTTACAATTTTGGATGTGCCCCACAAAATTGGTGAAAGCATTTGGATTCTAGGGTTGGAGCTCAAATCATTTAAGGATCTCCATAAGTGTCTCCCTATGCCTAGGGGATTGTTGAATGAGCTTGTAGATGGAAATTTTGGTCAAGGTCATTTGCAAACTTTGAGTAAGTCTAGTTTTGATAGTAATTACTGGTTTTTTTTGTGGACTTAGAAACTAATTTTGGACTAGACCTTGCTGGGGTGTAGTAGGTATTCAAATATGGGGTACAGGTGGATCAGGTTGGTTATACCTATTATTGTAGGTTACTATGTTGATCATGCCAATGAACCCCTACATGGGTGGATCTATGTGAATTTTATTGACATACCCCATTTTAGAGTTTTAGCTCTCCCTCCTGGACCTTAATGTCTTCTATCCATTTGGATTGATTCAAATATTCCTTGAATTTTTGATATTATTTTAGTTGTAATAGAAATAAGATATGCTTAGAGTAAATCTTAGTAAATATTCATGTTAAATTGAAAACAAGAATGGTGAATGAAAACTTTTAGATGATTTGCACCATCTATTTTCGTAATCCATGACTGGCTCATCATCATATTGGTGTAGATTCGACAAGTCATACAAATTGACCTTATTCTTGATACTGAAATAAGATTGTTCAAGAAAGATGTTAGCTAGTTGTTCGAAGCTATATATGTTATGCCTAGGTAGTTGATTATACCACTCTATGGCAAATACAAAGAGTGTTATCAAAAAAATGCACAATAGCAAAGCATCATTATTTTGGAGCTCGAAGCACAAGTTCATGAAACTTATGACGTGATCCTAGGCATAATCATCTCTTCTAAATTTGTCCAAATTTAGCATTTCAAAATGCTTGGGGTAAGTCAGACTAGGCACTGATGGATTAAGGGGTTGGTTATATAACTTGCTTAGCATGGGTTTTTGATAAACCACACCTTTTTTGTTGAGCGATTGGATTCACCTTGTGAGCATTTTATAGGTCTACGATGAGATAATATCATCTTCACAAAGATATCTCTTATAATCAAGAGGTGGAAGATTTTGGTTTTACCGAGTTGGTAGATTTTGATCATCTACCAAGTCCTCACAAGATGGCTTAGTATATGTTTGGTCCTATTCATATGCTTCCATCTCTTCATAAGTTTCATATTCTGGTAGGTTTGGTGCTAGGCATTGTCTTTGCTGAGAGTTTTTCATTGAGGTGTGAAGAGGATGGGTTTTTGTCTACCTAGGATGTGTACCTCATGGTGTGTTGTTGCCTATAGGTACTAGACGTAGGTATTTCTTCCTAATCTATTATACAATATTATTCTTTGTGTAACTTCTACTCAAGGATTCTTTCTTCATGCAGTCGATGTTCATAAAATATTGATGATGCAACCTCTGTTGTTTTCATTCTTGTGGTCTAAGAACTCTTGCTTATTATGCAAATCCTCCAATTGAGATTGGAGTAGTTGATATATTTGAATAGAATTAGTCTGAGGTAGGTGATCTATGCAATCCATTGTGTAATGTTTCTAACTTCTTAGTTTGATACGAGGGGTTTTAGCTATTTTTGTTCTTGTAGAAGGGAGAGTTACCCTCTTACCTTATTCAATTGAGATTGCATTCACTCTATGTTCAACCCTGACATGTCCTCATGTGATGATGGTGTAGGTGTATGGCATGCTCATGTAGAACACTCACACTATGCATGTGTAGTACAAACTTTATCTTCATTGCATCCACTCTCAAAATGAGAATGAACAAAATAAGAAGCTCTACAGGTTGCTTTAGGACCATACCTATATAATTCATATAGCTTGTGAGTCTTCCAAGGTTGGTTAGGAGGAGTATCTCCCCTAGCTGAACTAATCAAAGGCATGTACCCTAATCCAAGATTTGAAGTGTTTATAGATCTATTGGGTACATGATGTGTGCAGCCCCTCCATTAAGAACCTCATTGGGCATATTTTTTTAGAACATATGATGAATAAGGTTTAGAAGTATCCTCATCATGGTCATGAGGATTTCCTATAGGATTCCTCTTAGCAGGGGTCCCTCGATGAGAAGATCCCCCATGGATAGAGTTATCTCTGTGAAGATTGCTTGAATGTTGCTTAGGTAAAGGTTGGTTATGTGGGCTATATCTAAGGCATTTTGAGTCTTCTCATGCATTTACAATTGCCTCATTTTGTATTGTATGTGGCTTCGTGTAGTGACCATTTTGTTTTGATTATACATGTAATTAGGAAATAAATAATGTATATAAATTATTATCGCATTTAAGAATTAATTGTGTTTCCTAGAAACAGGCTTGTGTATTGTAATTCATTGAATTTATTTCCTTTATCTTGTTTGAGTTTGAAAAATGTTGATGTAATGCTCGATGTTAAAGAGTTTTCACTTGTATGATCTCACACACTAATCCAATGATGAAGTATATATTATGAAACCAATAAAAATATGGATATGAAGCCCATTGAAAGCACGCGATTTCGGGCAAAGGAAACACTAGTTATGCAACATAAGACGGAAATGTAACGCTTTGATCCTATGCACTAAAACAGAGAAAGGAGACAACTTGGAAACGAAAGACAAGATGTAAAGAAATCACAACCCTCTTTATTCAAATATCTTATCCTCGGTTACATAGACGTCTCCTCCCCTTTTGGGGGCTAGGAGCATTAAATTTGTCTTCATTACAATGTGTGACCTAGTCTTCCTCTTCCCGCGTGCCCACGATTGCAATGGGCGGGCCAAGATGCTGCCGTCGCTGATGTGGATAAGTTCTTCACCTCTGATTGATTTTCCTGCAGTCAAAGAAACAATGAAAATGTCAGTAGTACCTGCTGCAAATGAAAGGGGTTCGTTCTCTAAAATCAACAAAATATGCATGTAAACATCTGCTTGAAACAGTAAATACAGTGAGTCCAAATGGCTTGAAAACTTGACAGAAGACAGAAAATGTTACCAAAATGCCATTGCCCCTGAGACATCCAGCCAATCTGCTTTCACCTGGTAATCGTCCCTGGTAAGGATGATTGCTACTGTTAATCGTCCCCCGGCAGGACGATTGCTGCTGTTAATCGTCCCCTGCAGGGACGATTGATACTCTGTTGAAGAAG